>JAOTOM010003165.1:30000-138582 GCA_034440615.1 Ashinkailepas kermadecensis
CATGATTCCTCTCAGACCACAAAAACAGAACAGTGAACCGACGAGCTCACTCGTACGAGTCAAGGAAAGAGTTCACATTCCCGCCAACACTGTCGTGGAATGCCCAGCCTTCATCAACCGTGTCCAACTGGTAGATCAAAACTGTCATGTACACTCGCTGGATAACATGCCGCTGATCTCTGAGGAACCTGGCTTGTACATAGCCGAAATAATAGCGAAGCCTGACCAACACAAACGCGTACCAGTGCGAATTGTCAACACTACAACTCGTGATTTCTCCTTGCACCCAGAGCAGGTGATTGCATTCGCTGAGACTATAGACGATTCTGACTTGGAAAACCTGATTGACATGACACAGGACATTGAACTGACACCGCCAACCGCTCCCTCTGACCCGCTTGATCAAGCCAAGCTGGCTCACCTGACTGGTGCTGACAAAGACAGACTCGAACAACTGTTACGTGCTAACACTGACTTATTTGCCGAGACTGACGCAGATCTTGGAACGACTGATGTCATCAAAATGGACATTGACACTGGAGACAACCCGCCGATCCGACAAGCTCCTTACAAAACCCCATTCTCTCAGCGAAAATACGTAGAGGAACAAATTAAAGTGATGTTAGACGCTGGTATCATTGAGGACTCAGACAGTCCTTGGGCCGCCCCGATCGTGATCGTTCGCAAAAAGGATGGAGGTAACCGATTCGCGATTGACTTCAGAAAACTAAACAAGGTGACCAAGAAAAATAGCTACCCACTCCCGCTAATTGAGGACATTCTTGCCTCTCTGGGAGGTGCGAACTTCTTTTCGTCTTTGGACCTGAAAGCTGGTTATTGGCAAATCCCGATGTCCGAGGAGAGTATTCCCAAAACAGCCTTCACATGTTTTATGGGACTTTGGAACTTTCGCAAAATGCCATTCGGAATTTGCAATGCACCCTCCAAGTTCGCAGAATTGATGAACAAAGTGCTGTCCGGAATTCAAAATCAGTTTGCAACCGCCTACATCGATGATATAATCGTCTACTCCAAAACATTTGACGAACATTTGGCCCATCTGGAAGAAGTTTTTCGCAGACTGCGAAAAGCGAAATTGAAACTAAAACTGTCGAAATGTGACTTCTTGAAGGAAAGAGTACAATACTTGGGACACCTAGTGTCAGCCTCTGGCATCAAGCCAAACCCCGAGAAAGTGGAAGCGATTCAACATATGGCAGCCCCGACCAATGTCAAGGGAGTCCGCTCATTCATCGGTATGTGTTCATACTACCGTCGCTTCATTCCCAACTTCAGCAAAATCTCCACGCCACTTATAAACCTCACCAAAAAACATGCCCGATTTGATTGGACAGACGAGTGTGAGATTGCTTTTGAAACACTGAAACAGAAATTAGCTACCGCACCCGTGCTGGCATATCCCGACATCACGAAAGAGTACAAATTATACACGGATGCCTCCCAGGAAGCAGTTGGAGCCGTGTTAGTGCAGGAACACGGAGAAGGTGAAAGAGTGGTACAGTACCTGTCGAAACAGTTAAATGAGACACAACGGAAGTGGCCCGTGGTGCAGAAAGAAGCCTATGCCTGCGTGTGGAGTGTGCAAAAATTACGCCAATATTTGCTTGGATCGAAATTCACCATTCTGACCGATCACCGTCCACTTACTTTTTTGAACCTGTCAGAAATGAAAAATCCCATGTTGCAGAGATGGGCGATCATGCTTTCAGAGCACGACTGCGAAATCATATACATTAAAGGAAGCAAAAATATCGTGGCTGACCACCTCAGTCGAATGCACGAAACTGACCAAGACGTGAACGTCATAGATTCCGACCATGTTCCAATGGGTGATCTCCGTCACACTGAATTCAGAAAACCAGAGGAAGACCTGAGCAGAGAAGTAAAATTTAAGGAAGTACTAGTGAAATGGGAGAATATAGCGGAACTGCAGAGTGCCGATGAGGAAATAGCAAATATTCGGAAAATCATGAATGACAAAAATCACTCAGATTATCGGGACATCGTTTTGCGTTACATGGAATTGGACAAACTGATCTACAAAATTAGCGATGGACCTCGCTGTGGACCATTTCCAGGCTTACAACTATGCGTGCCAAAATCCCTGAGACAGGAAGTATTGAAGGAGATGCACGATGGTTTCTTTGCAGGACACATGGGACTCACCAAAACGTACGAAAAGCTTAAATTCAGGTATTATTGGAACGGAATGTGGAGAGACACAGTGGCCTACCTCAAAGCTTGCGTGCCTTGCACAGGACGCAAAGCCAAAGCAGCCCCAGCTCCGATGCAGGAGATGCCAGTTCCTCACTATCCCTTTGAAATGATTGCGATTGACACTTGTGGACCATACCCAGAAACACAACAAGGTAACCGTTACGTCATCACGATCATCGACTTGTTTTCTTCTTGGCCGGAAAGTTTCTGCACTAAGCGAAAGGATGCCCATACTGTCGCGAAAATCCTTATGGAAGAAATCATCCCACGCCACTCATGTCCACGCGTGATACTTTCGGACTTAGGAACAGAATTCAGAAATGCCGTTGTAGACGAGCTGGAAACTTGTTTGAATATTCGCCATATCACCACCAGTGCATATAGGCCACAAAGTAACGGAAGATGCGAAAGGTACCATAGGTGCCAAAACGACATATTGGCAAAAACAATCAACAAAAATCAGGATGATTGGGACACAAAAATTCCCGCTACTCTTGCCGCCTATCGGACAGCTAACATTGGAAGCTCTGGAACCATCTCGCCATTCTTCACACTGTACGGCAGAGACCCCATTCTCCCCCTGGACAATTTGCTCCAGCCGAAAATGAAATATTACGGTGAAGACTATGTCCCAAAAATGCTGTCAAATTTACATGAAGCGTACAGCCATGTAAAGACTCACATTGTGGAGAGCCATGAACGTAACCGTGAGTACGCGGACCGCAAAGCCAAGCCGCGAAATTTCAAAATTGGGGATCCCGTGTATTATTATGACACAACTGTGCACCCTGGCACGTCGTCAAAGTTCTCGTTGCCGTGGAAACCGTACTTTCGGATTGTGAAGCAAACGAGCCCAGTGAACTATGTGATCAGAAATCAGACCTCCGGTAAGACCCGGTTGGTGCATGCACAGAAGCTACGGCTAGCCGACCCGAACACAGCATGGGAACCCACCAAGGACCACGACGAACCAGTGAACCAAAAGTATCTAGAGAAAACGTCAAAGGTAGATGGTGCTGTCCCTGAACGAGTGCAGCCTTTTAGGTCAGCCAAACGGGCCGAGGTCGGCCCTGACTACAGTCCCTGTGAGGATTGGCCCATGGATGTATGCAGCCCACAGAGAACAAAGGATGATGAAACCGCTGAGTTGACAGAGCCCGTGCCTGGCTCGGTGCAGCCACCGCCGGTCGAGTCTGACCGGCCAGAGAGATCACCTCTCACCCCGTCAGCAGATGTAGCTGGGCCCCCACCGGTATCGAGTGACACTGAGACAGACATTCCACTGTCTGAACCAGTCCAGACAAACAAAAGGCCGTTGCCGTCGACCAGTGAGTCAGACGACGACGCCCCATTTTCGGAACCAGCGGAACGAAACAAAAGACCACTTCCCTCTTCGAGTGATTCAGAAGACAATTTACCCCTTGCAGAATTAGCAGAGCGCTTAAAACGACCCTTACCTGTGTCCAGTGATTCAGACCCTGAAACTTCACAATCGCAATTGGCGAAACGTCCGAAACCTCCAATTAGCGAATCGGAAGATGAAATTCCGCTTTCAGAATTAGCAAAACGCTTGCAGGACTCGACTGAAAGCCCAGTGAGGCCAGTCCCTGAAAAACGACTTTTGGTGGAATCATCTGACGACGATCGTCCTCCATGCAAACTTCAAATTCACGATGACTCCGCTACTTCCACTGATTACGAAGCTGATGTCGACCGAGTCGACGTCACGCCTAATGTCAACGCCTTTGCAAGCTTTGTGGAGATGCAAAATGATTCAATGATGAAGCAGTTCAAATTACAAATGATGATGTTTAAATCGATGCTTACGTAACGGCTCTAGTAGATATGTCGTCGAAGTGTACTCGTGAGTCGCTTCATGTGAACATGTAACTGTATTTTTGTGTTGACGCAGTGGCGCCACCAACGGTGACGAGTAACGCCACCTACCGGCCTGATTGCCGATGTGATGGACGTGGTGCGTGTAGCACCTTGTGATGGAACCCCATATGGGCATAATGATGTTGATGTGACGTTGTGACGTCGCCTATCCTGATGTCTTGTGTGACATATTGTCAACTGTTAGTAACATGTATTTGTGGTCAAAATCCAACCCCAGACCTATGCTTCCGCATCTTTGAACCGAGTTTTGTACCTGGAACCCACAATGCAATCCAAACCATCCAACCCTTCCCGCTCGGTGAAGACATCATCATCATCCGTCCTGGACCTGGACCTGAGCCAGCATCAGCACGACCTGACACTCGGGCGTGACGAGTCCGTCACGCCAGTTCCCGCAGGACCGTCGACCGTGTACCCGCCGCCTCACGCCGACACCGCAGCTGACAGCACGGACCTGAGCTGACGACCGGACGTGACGAGACAGTCACACCGGCTGCCACAGGACACCGACAGGTGGACCACCTGCGGCCACCGCGTGCAGAGACACACAGGATGTGTCTGCAACACGACCCACCAGCGGCCGTTATACACGGCCAGTTCGACGACTGGGCCGTTGGCACGGCGCCAGCGAGCGCCGCCGAGAGGCCGAGCGGGCCGCTGCAACCTGAGCGCCCCGCTGCGGATGCGAGCGTCGCCGTTGCGGGCGCTGACGAGCGCCACCACGGAGCGGTGCTGACGAGCACCGTCCCCGAGCACCGCCACTGCCGGTGCAGTGGGCGGTCATATGGATGACTCAGCCGAGCTAGCGCGTGGTAGACCGGAAGCTACCGCGGTGATATGGATGAATCACCGTCCGCTCTCGCAGCTGGACATGATCGAACGCGACATAATCTTCCATAAGTGTATGGAGAGACGTCGCAGTTGGCAGGGTTGTGTCCCTGACCAGTGACTCAGAGTGATACAGTGACATGCGGTAACTACCGCAGGGCCGTCCAGTGAACGCGGCATACCGTCTGACATGGCAAGGTCGGCCATGCTCAGCTACTTCCCCTTCCCGAACCGGACTGAACTTATACCAGTGCGCGCGCGACAGTGATCGCCAAAATGTTTACGAAAAAATTGTATTTGTGTTTAGCTATTAGGAACATTGTTTATTTACTACCATGGATCAGGGAGCGGGTAACCCTTACAAACCTCCTAGACTAACCCACGTAGAACTGTATGTCATCTGACATGTATTAAATTGTTGTCGTCTCGTAATTGTCTGTTGATTCGTATGTGATTGTAGAAGGCCGTGATATGTCTAAGTGGAAGCTCAGGATCAATCTGGGAAATGATCCGACCTTTCGGACCTCTAGCTGTGTTGTAAGAGAGTTAGTTTTTGAGCGTCTTGATCCCATATAATTCAGCCCAATACCCACTTCGTTTCATGGCGCGACAAGTACCCGGCTCCGAGACTGGCGTCCGCCTGTCTGCCTGCCTACGTAAGCAGCCACCGCCCCAGCGAGGTCGCTGTTCATTGGACCTTGTATCCTCCCCTGCCCTCTCCAGCATCCCAGCGCGCCCGGCGGTCGCGTCTGCAGAGGTGACCTCGAACCCCTCCCCATATCTGAGCGGCGTACCCGCCCGCCAGCCCCGTGACCTCTAACCGACCGACGCGCCACGCCGCCGTCGTTAATGCTAGATGTAACTGTGTTCACATAAAGTTATACGTTTGGCTGTCCCGTAACCGTAATTGATATAATCCCGTAAGCCTTGCGATTGTAAAAGTGTACCGTAAACGTAACGCATCGTCACCGCCACTAGAAATAGACCATTTCCCCTTCTAGAAGGCCGTCGACATGGATGTGACGTCATGGTGTGCTTCTGCGGCCCTTGACCAATCCGCGATCGGGGGTCTTCCGGAGTCACTAGTGCCCGTGCGACCCCAGCAGTCCAGCTTGAATACTCAGAGCGATCGGAACGCTGCTCCGTGCGCGCGCGCTTCCCAACTAAATTCAACTTATAAATTCATAGGAAAGGCAGTATCACGGCTTACCTTCCAAGGAGAACGTACTGTACGGTGTCTGTAGTTCTCGTGTGATCGTGGAGTGCTGCAGTGCAATACAGGGCAGCAAAAGGTACTGGTACTTTCGTGACTGGAGTTATCGCGAACAAGAGGTTGCTAGACTTTCGCGTGCCAATAAGGACTTTCCTACTTAAATATATATTTTAAGGATTTAAATTTTTTAAAAATTTAAATAAATTTTTTTAAAAAAAAAAAAAAATTTAAAAAAAAAATTTTGGAAAAAAATTTTTTTTTTTTTTTTTTTTTTTAAAAAAAAAAAAAATTTTTTTAAAAAAAAAAAAAAAAAAAAAAAAATTATTTTATAAAAAAAAAATTATTAAAAAAAAAAAAAAAAAAAAAAAAAAAAAAAAAAATGCCAGGCGGCCCACTCTTTTTGCAAGTTTAAAATCGATGACAGTGCTTTCTTGAATCATGTTTAAAGCACATGAAGGAAATGTAATGCTGACACTTGTTAGGAACTGATGTGTGTAACGTTAATTAACATTTCTAATGTCCTGATGTTTGTACACAAAATATAGCTCACTATTCTAAATAGCATGGAAAGTATGATGCCATATATCATGGCTAATTTATGGTCCAACTGTTATGCAGCAGATTCCCTGCATTGTTACTTAGTTATTTGGGCTTTAGGGCACGGACCATTTTGATCACATAGCTCCCTGCATTGTTGTTAACTGATATATCAGTATGTTTGCAAATTCACTTATGAGTGAATCCATACCATTCTCACTGGGGTATAAAAGCTACATTATAACATTGCTTCTACAATGCATATAACAGAAACCCATCTCGATTGTTCTACTTACTCAGGACACCATAGAAGTCAATGTAGCCAATGAAAATCATAGAAGTCAATGAAAATGTTACTTCATCCCCTGTATTGTTAATGGAAACAAGTGTCTTGAACCATATGTTATGTCCTTCACAGTGTTGCTCCATCCACCTCCAACTACAACCCTGACCAAACTTCAGGAACTCATCCATCTCCAAAGCAGTCTGTTGAAGAAGGTATGTATTGCAGCATAACTACTGTGACCGGAATCCCATGGTATCCATTCTGCCTTACAATCTATCCTTGCTGATCCATGTAGCAGATGTTTGACTTTCCTCAAACTGTCTGGATAACTGGGGAGTTGAAATCACATGTGAGTGATGAAACAGATGAACTATTCCAGGATTCTTATGTTGCATCATTGCATGGCACAGTGACATACCGAATGGGGAGGGGGAATTGTGGGCAGTTGCCTCTCCTGATAGGTTGTGGGGCCCCCAAGAATCCGCCGAGCTTAGGAAAAAAATGCGCTATGCTCCCTAAAAATTTCACTCGGTCCACCAAAAATCACACCCGGGCTCAGAAAAATCACTTTGGGGGCCCCCAAACGTAGCGCAGGGGCCCCGATAATGACGCTGGGGCCTCAAAAGTTTGCACCTGGGCCCCTGAAAATCTCGTTGGGGCCGCAAACAAGTCGTGCCGGGATTCAAGAAAATCACGACGGGGGCCACAAACGGTCGGGCCGGGGCCTCCTGAAAATCACGCCGAGACTAGGGTACTAAGAATTATCACCCGGGCCCTTGAAAATCACGCCAGAGGCCTGACAGGTTCCACCGGGGCTCTAAAAGTCTCGTTGAGATCACCCAACAAATGAAGCCGGGTAAATGAAAAACAGTCCGGACACGGAAAATCAATCTGGGATCTCAACAATAGCTCCAAAAGCCCACAAAGCTTGTTGGGCCCCCACAAACGTGTCGTAGCCACCGCAAGGGATCCCAACAAGTGACGACGGGGCCCGAAAAAAATCGCACTTAGACCAAGCAAAATTCACGCCGCTTCTCTTGAAAATCTCACTGGGGCCAAAACGTCGTGCCGGAGCCCCACAAGTTGCAGCTGACTTCCCATGTACCAATATATACCCGGAATGTCACCTTGCGGGCGAAAAAATTGCGTCAAAGATCCACAAAATAAGAAGTCGTCGGAAGCCGGAAAAGAAACCTGTTTGGGCACCGGAAAAACACACCGAGGGCCAGAAGAATCGTACCGGGTTCCAAAAATAGCCTGCAGGGGGCTTATAAAAATAGACTTCACCACAAAAACCACAAGGAGACTCCATCGAATCGACCAGACCACCGGAAAATTAAGAATGGGTCTTAATTTTGACCCATTCTTTTTTTACTCACTCTCGATCGTGCAATCTGCGGAAAAAAATACGTTGAGCAGCCGTAGTGGCGTACTAAAGGGAAAAATTCCCCTCCCTAACGTTAGGCACCAAGGAAATACTTTCACCCATCGTCATCACCGTTCAGGTCTGCTGTGCTCTGATGCTTCATCAATGCCGGTGTGTTTTAGCCTGCATCTGATCGCTGAAGTATTTTATTTAAGCCGGTGTGTGTTTGTTGGTGTGTGGAGTGAGGAGGAGGGTAACAGTGACGGTGACGGTGACGGTGACGTTGACGATAGATCCGAGCCCACTATATGGCACTGCAGTCGCATGCTATTATTCAGAGTTGTTATGTTGGTGAGTTCGAGGCTCACCAGTCGCTACTCTTCGCCCGCGACCAATCGGCGTGAGGGATTGGCGACGCTATATGACAACGGTCGACGTGTCGTAGAACCAATAACCAACCAAGAGTTGTTATGTTGACATGTACTGAACACTGCTCTTTTAATTATGTGACTTCACCAGTTATTGGACGATTTTCCCCGTTGGTGAGGATGCTTAATAAACATAAACATACACATCGTCGAATAAAAAATCAGAATTTCTGAGATCTGAAAATATAGTGGGCTAAATCCGACGAGTTTTTTTTTTTTGGGGGGTGGGGGGTCTAGTGCGTTGGCACTTCGGCCCCCCCCCCCAATGTTTTTCAAAAATCGACACCCCTGCCTGGTGTGGATTAGCAGATAATCCACTGACACTTCACATAAGACTTCAAACGACACAAAGACAACTTTCCAGACTTAGGTTTTGTTGTGCATGAACCGCACAGAACTCCAAAAGGTTACACTAGGTTTGGTATGTTTTATTTTGGGTTATTGAAATGTGTGTGATGTTATCAAGGGTGTATGATGCATCATCATCATCATCACATCATTAAAGTAATAGTTGCTAGTTTTGGCAACCAAATTGAAAGAGGTTTTGTTATATTGCTTTATAGCTTACATTATTATTCACCATAGGCATATATTATGTCATTCAGTTACCGTTTTCAGGATTATTTCCCTCACCAACTAAAAAGAAAGCATTTGTGATGGAAATGAGTGGTCACATCCCACTAATCACATTCATCAGCATCTAAAACGCTACTTATTTTTACTGTATTTACTGTACTGTAACATTAAACAAATATATACATTAACTCCCTCAAATGCAACGTTGCTCTAGGTTGACCATCACTAGACTCTGGTGGGTGGATTGGTGTTTAAGGGCACGTCAACTAGGTACTAGGGTCATTTTGTGCCCACCATCACTAGACTCTCCCAGATTTCCTTCATACACATGTGTCTATGGCAAAGCATTTAAACAACAAAATCTAAAACACCAGGCTGCATCCAATTATGAATTACAATAGGATAGGTGCATGTGCAGTGTGCAGTCCAAATGAGTGTCAGATGAGTTGTACCCACCCAATGTAGGTATGCATGGCAATATGGTGTTATGTCAAGGAAGCACACACATGGTTTTTAATATGCTGCAAACATTTTTGAGGGGGCAAGTGCCCCAGTGTTGGCTCTCAATAACGTAAACTTTTAACATAGGTAAGTACCTACCTTGGTAGGACCTACCTTTCACCCTGTGGTGTGCCCCCAATTCATTTGAGTCCGCCCACTGCTTTCATTGTCATGTACCTATTGTGCAGTGCAGGGTATATTACAAAAGACAGCGGAAAGCACAAATTACTCACCAATATCTCCATCCATGGCAACTGGTAGGTACTTAACAGCAACGACAGAACAAACTAATTGGAGCCCAGTAGGATATACTCTGACGCTCGCGCCTGACGGCAGAACGCGGCAGACAAATTGAAATATTTCAAGTTCCCTGCCGCCGACGTCGCCGACGTCGATGAAACTACTAAATACAAATTTCCATGGCTAATACATTGCGTGACGTCATCCATTTGTGCTGTGACGTCAGAGGCTCCGGACGCCACCGACGCCGGGTTCTGTTCGATTCTGCTCAGTTCTGCCGGGTCCTGCTCAGTCCTGCCAACGTCACGATTCTGCCGGGATTCTGTCGGTTTTCTGCCGCGTGTAAACAGGCCTTTAAAATGTTTAAAAAAGGCCCGTTTACACACGGCAGAAAACCGACATAATCCCGGCAGAATCGTGACGTTGGCAGGATTGAGCAGGACCCGGCAGAACCGAGCAGAATCGAGCAGAACCCGGCGTCGGCGACGTCCGGAGCCTCTGACGTCACAGCACAAATGGATGATGTCACGCAATGTATTAGCCATAGTAATTTTGATTTAGTAGTTTCATCGACGTCGGCGACGTCGGCGGCAGGCAACTTCAAATATTTCAAGTTGTCTGCCGCGTGCTGCCGTCAGATGCGAGCGTCGGAAGGTTTCTTCTGTCGTTGCTGTTTGAATTTTAGGCGGGTAGGCAACTTCTACGTTAGCAAAATAAGTACTGATTGTCATGGATGGGGATATTGGTGAGTAAATTGTGCTTTCCGTTGTCCTTTGTAATATATCATTAACTACATAATGGGTACCTACTTGACAATGAAAGCAATGGGCAGACTGAAATGAATTGAGGGCACACCACAGGGTACTAGGTACCTATGTTTGTTATTTAATGTTTTTCCATAACCATATATGTGGTTAGGTTCATACACATATGTGTATGAAGGAAAACTGGGAATTCTAGGGATGGTGAACCCAGGGTAAATAATGCAATTGAGGACATTACTGGATATTTATAGCCAAAAATGTTTAAATGCAGTATTTTGTAATGCTTGCTAACCTGATTTAGTGAATGAATCAATAATTAAGGTGGCCAAATTAATGTTTGAAATCCTCAAATCCAAGTTCATCAAATCTAAGTTTCAAATCTTTGGATTTTCTGCTAGTTTTTACAACCGAATTTTAAAAAGAAGAAGTTGCATTGTGTTGTTTTAAATCTTACATTATTCTTCATATGTATACATATATATATATATATATATATATATATATATATATATATATATGCATATATATATATACATATATATATATATATATATTTATTTATTTATATATATATGTATATATGTATATATATGAAAAATAATGTAAGATTTAAAACAACATAATGAAACTTAGATTTTATGAGTTTGGATTTGAGGATTTCAAACCTTCACTTGGCCACGTCCATTATTGATTCCTCCCTCCAATCAGACCGAAGCTTAATCATTGAGCCTATGGAGGCGTCCTTCCAGAACGCTTGAGTGCATCCCCACTCCTGCTCAATGAGTTTGTTTTAGCTGATGGTGTCCTTCTCCAGACCAAATGTCCATCAAAAACATCAATTGCCCCCCCCCCCCCATTCCACCGAATCAATTTCACGAAGTGACACCCATGCATGGCGGTCACAGGTGACGAGCGGTATTCAGGACATACCCTATACAAACCACTACACGCAATAGCGTGGCGACGGTGACATTGCGAATGTCGGAGCAAGATAGGGAGTCCATTCAGGACGCACACAATGCCGGAAATAAATTGCAATAAATTGCACACAATGCCGGAGTTAGTAGGTGGAATCCCCCCTCCCCCATATATTCAGGTGGCACAGGAATGGTCTCAAAGTTTGGGAGGGGGGGGGGAGAAAGACCCCGCTTGGTTATCGGGCCATCCTTAATCCCGGTAGGGATGGGAAACAGTGTTGTACACTCCAGTTTTTTAGCCTTTTTCAGCTCTGTAGTAGAAAGATTTTTCCCTGCATCCGTATTATTATGGTAACCTCACTACCGCGTCCTCAAGAAAAGGAGCCTTTCTTGTAATGATGTAGTGCCAAATGCCTGGGCATTAATGCTCTAGAGGTACTAACCTGGGCGGTACTGCTTGACTCAATTAATAGTGCAGTGGATCACTTATGATACAGTAAACAAATAACTGAGATGCTTCATAGCGCACTGGATAGATGACGTCTCCTGCTAGTATGACGTTAGCAGAATGAAGCGTGACGTCAGAGTCTGCCACCGCCTGCTACTTTCTGCCGCTCCATGCCAATTTCTGCCGCCGACGTCGCCGACGTTGGGTCTGCCGACGCACGATTCTGCCGGAATTCTGTCGCGTGTAAACAGGCCTTAATTAAGGCAGAAACATAAGGTTTTTATGTCAAAAAGTATTAAATCTAGTACATGAAGTGTTTAATTTCTTCTTTATCACATCTGACGCACCAGGCACGGACAATTATAAGATGTGCTATATTTGCAGAGTGAAGATTATGATCGTGTATTTGTTTGCCAACTGAAAAGTAATCCTTTGCGGAGAAAATGAGTGGTCACATAGTCATTTTTACGTTAAAATACCCTGTATTAAAAAATTCCAAAAATCCTATTTTACCTTCATCGATATATTTACCTTCACTTCTTTATTCCTATGCTTTGACATTTTATTTGACCAAAAATGACAATGCATATTACGTATGCATATTACATAGTTACTGACTACATGTGCTGTTCCTGTCAGTTACCAGTAAAGAGATGCCATGCATGAAAAAATATGTCCATGAAAATGTAGGTAGGTACTCCGGAAGAAGTCGGTAACACTCCGACTCCCAACCCGGAAAGTAAGTTTCCCACTGGTGTGAAGTATTCCCACATGCCTAATGCAGAATGTTTAATTTTAAGAAAATATGGAATTTTACCCCTAACCTGATATGGCACCTTGGGAAAATTTTGGTAAATTTGTGCTTTAAGGTGTTTTCTGAATTTTTGGAATTTATATTTCCAATGCAATACTTCTGAATATGACGAAGACCATGGGACCACTCATCTGTGCAAATGCTTGCTTTTCAGGTTGTGAGAAAAAGAACACCAAAAAGGGGCTCTGAGCTACATAACATAGCATAAAAAGACATACTTCAAAAATAAACATGCAACATAACCTAGCCTAACTTCCCTTTGAAAAAATGCCCCAAAAATCACAAAATTTCAAGCAATTCATTTTCCTAAAATTTTCCAAATTAAAAACTAGCCAAACCTAACCTGACATCAGGTGCTTTTGAAGAACAAAACATGTCTTAATTGTTGTGCTTAAAACAAAAAACTTAAAAAACCTAAACTAACCAAACCTAACCAAGCTTAACCCATTTATTTGCTTCATGGAGATAAATGTGTGCAAAACTTGTCTTGCTACCATCTTAAAGCACAATAATACCAAAATTTGTTACTAAGGCCAATCTCTTCAGCTTTATATATTCAAAATGCTGGTTCTGGATCCAGCTCCAAATACACCTATTATCATAATCATCCATTTACGATCATGGTGTATGACATAAAAGGTTCAAGGCCCAATGAGAGCTGGAGGGCCTAAGACCTGCACAATGTATGCCTAATTGTATCAATCCTACCCCATTAACCCCCAATTACCATCCCCCTACTGTACACTTATAATACAAAAATAATAGCTGAGCTATAAAATTCATCACTATTTTAAATACCTTCAGTCATGGATCCCACTATATCACCAGGTAGCCTGTTACATCCATCAACGACCCGTTGACTGAAAACATGTTGGCATTTACCTGTCCTACACCTTGACTTGTCTAACCTAAAGTGATGCCCTGATGGTTCCTTAAATTGGGGAGCATTATTCAGATTGACATCTAATCCTTTAGCTATATTAAGCATCTCAATCATGTCACTCATTAATCTATGCTTCACTGAGTACATATATAATGTTATAAGCATGTGCCAGGGGCAGATGTTGGGGTCATGTACCTCCCCAACCATAGAAAGGTGTCACCCCTCCAGCCAGGAAGGATTCAGGAAGGCTCAAGTGCATCCCCTGCTCAGCAGATTTATCAGCCAAAGTTCTTTTTGTATGAAAAGGTTACCCATCAAGACAAAAAGGCTCCACTAAGTATGCTTGAGTACCCCTACCCCCATGAAAATTCCTGGATCCACCCACCCCTGGCATGTCCACATATTCTAAATTGCCCAGTCCCCTGCCTAGTGCAAAACCTAGTGGCTTTGCACTGTACTCTTTCTAGCATGCATATTTCCCTTTTCAAGGAAGTGCTTCATGCCTGTACACAATATTCCAAGTGGGGATACACATAGGCAAAGTACATTTTTCATAACTTCCTCACTCTTGTATGGAACACTCCTATTCATGATTCCTATCATTGCCATGTTTCTAGTTGAATTAGATTGTTTTCTGATTTAAGGTCCCCTGCAACTAACACTCCTACTTCTTTCTCCTCTTCAATGGCATTCAGTTCACTACCTCCCATTGTATATATAAATGCCCCATATCCATACCCCAGATGCACTTCCTTGCAGTTATGATACCTGAAATGCAATTGCTATTTATCTGCCCAGTGTTCTAATGCAATTGCTATTTACCTGCCCAGTGTTCTAGGTACCCAAGCCTACTTTAATATTGCTTGATTCATCTCTTGCAAGGCATTTCGAACAGTTTGATGTCATGAACAAATTTAAACACCATATTTTCCAGTCTTACATCAATGTTCACACAGATGGTAAAGAGTAGTAGTTCCACAATGGATTCCTGTGGCACCACACTTCGAACATCCTTCCATTCAGATTTGCTGCATTTAATACTACCCTTTGTCTACTCTTCCTTAACCATACTTCAATCCAGCCTAGAACTCCAGAACTACATCAATCCCATGCTGCTTCATTTGATAAATTAGATGCTGGTGTGGAACATTACCAAAAACCCTGCTAAAGTCTAGGGCTATCCTCTTTCAATCAGCTAGCCAGAGAAACATCAGTAGCCTACCATGATTACCTTTGGAATCACCAGCATCCTTCATGGTCCAAACCTTCCCAGTTGATGGCTATCACCTGTGAACTCCAAAACAGCTGACTATGTTTGTGGCCCAAGTCACACAATGACATCACAGAGAGATGCATTTAAACTGGTAGCCCAACCTTTATGACATATTTAAGTAAGAGTATTTACACAATTCAATTTCACTTTACTGTACCCAAACCACATCCATAGGTTTCATGTGATCCAGCATCCATGGGTTTTGCAAGATCCAGCATTTATAGGTTTCATGCAATCAATCATCTATGTTATGGGCAACCTGGCATATGAGGAAAGATTGAAGAAATTGAATATGTTTTCACTTAGATATAGAAGGCTGAGAGGAGATCTCATCGAGGTCTTTAAATTTGTTCATGGTCAGGAACAGGGTTATCTCAGGGAACTGTTTGAATTTAACAGAAATGATGCAATTAGAGGTCATCAATTCAAAATTAAAGTTAATCACAGCAGGACAAGGTTAAGACAGTCCTTCTGCACCAACAGGGTAGTAGAACACTGGAACCAGCTGCCAGAAACCATTGTCAGTAGCAACACAATGAACATCTTTAAGAACAGCATAGACAATCATTATAAGAATAGGGGGCTTGTTTTTCTGTATTCCAGGGAGAGTTGATCAACACATTTGATGGACAACTGGTTCAGTGTACAGAGTGCAACCAAGAAGGGCCCTTGTGGCTCATAGTTGCACTGATCTTTTATGTCTTTATGTCTTTATATGGTGCAACATCTGTGCATGTCATGGCATCTTGGCCAATATCCATATGTTTTATATAATCCAACATGCATATATTTTACATTAGCCAACATCCATAGGTTGCATGCTATCAAACATCTATATGTTTCATGTAAGGTAACATCCATGCATCCATAGGTCTAGTGATCCAACATCCATGCCACAAGTGACGAGTTTGATATGAATTGCATTGCATGTCTCTGCACCTAATGCTGATTTTAAAGTGACTCAAAATATGTACTTGACTCAAAATATGCACCTTAACCAAAATTGCTCCAACATCCATAGGTTAGATTAGGTTAAGGAATTTTATGTGGACTACAAGGAACTGTTTCATTGATTTTATTCTGCTGTGAATAATTCCCAATAGTTAAAAAAATGACTTTGTACAGATGGAGCTACTTATATGGTATCTTGGAAGCATGGAAACATGTGGCAGACTGTGTTTGTTACCTTTTGCTCCCTATGCCTTGCATAGCTCCCCTAAATCACTTATGCTTGGGTAAGCACTGGGGATGGGAGTGTTAAAGTGTTGAGCTCTGGATACCAAGGTCATGGGTTTAACACTCACACCACTTGGGACATTTCCCAATTCCGCAGCCCACCGACAAACGGTGTAGGCGCGCCATAAGCCATGATCGTGCATAAACTGCATTGTGAACCATGCAATATACAATGAATGCTGGATAAGCACAGGTGTATTTTATCATGCATTTCACTTCCAATGCAGTTATAGCAGTGGGTTTACTTTGATCCTGTTCATCCCATGCTTTTTCCCTCATACATCAATTTTTTAGTGCATTGTGCCATTTTGTAGATATATAAATCAGCTAAATGATCAACATGTTCGATGTTCCCTAACCCCCCCCCACCAGTAGATGTAAATCGCATTTCAGACACAGGTAGCTTTAACCAAAAGCTTGCACCTTTGAATAGTTGCCAAATACAAGTATAGAGATGGTTTCTTGTCAGATTTCATGTGCAGAATGTGATTAGTACCAACTGCAACGCTAGTAGGAAAATGACCCCTACAATATTTTCAAAACTGGAAAGCTCTTTTGTGCAGAACACCATTACACTCAATGAAGAAATTGGAAGACAATGGCCTTCTATAATAGGTGTTCATCAAATGGCAACCCCCCCCCCCTCCAGATCTATGCTTTTGCATAGCAGATAAATGCAATGCTGACCTTAATTTTTAAAATGTTCCATTCTAGTTTGCTCTCAACCAGAAGATGACAAGACCAAATGAAAACAAAAGAACTGGTGGAAATACGGATCAGATAACAAATGCACCAACACCCCCAAAGAAGCACAAGCATGTTCCTAAAGGATCTCTCACAAGATCCCCCTTCACTGCTAAAAAGCATTTGCAGATGAAGTCTAAAGACCTGCCTCAACTGAAGCCCACAACAAATGATGAAATTTCATCAAACTGGAAAGCATTCTGGCAGGTAATTATGTGTTGGGTATGTTGTTGGAAATGTATTGTTCTCATATACCATCACGATATCAGTCGAGTGCCATGTGCCAGCAGCAGTTGATATTCTAGTCTGTAGTTTCAGACAAAAAACCTGGAAAGTATGATGTGACTTGCTGCACACATGGGGACAAAGCCAGGCTGCTGGTTTCGAAGCCAAGGCCAAAGTATGGTCATGAAGCTAAAGCAAAAGATAGCAGGTGAAAATACCACAAAGTCTAAGCCATAGACAATGGCAAAAACAAAATTATAAAACCAATGCCAACATGCATGGCTTCACGAAGCTGAAGCAATTGACCACTAATGAAATGAAGGTGAGGCCAATCCTTTTAGCAATGTACAGCCAAAGCTGAATACAATATTTCTTGAATCGATAATTGATGATGGCATGTAAAGACACTCACAGAAAGGTGTCTTAGTTATTCTAAGCAATTTTAACTTCGGGGGTAGAGTCCATTGGCAATTGCGGGGCCGACCGCCAGTCATAGGATTCTCGTAGAAATGTTGAGGAAAGGGGTGTTGATCGAGGAGCAATGGGGTGTTGGGGTCGGCTGAATTTGAAATGTTGATAAAAGTGGGCATGTGTATTCGAGGGGAATGGTCTGACTGGGCTGGGTGAACATCTACTATTTTGGGAAATATCCTAGGAGAGTCATTCCAAATTAAGAAGAAATGTGTAGGTGTTCTGGGGAGGATGCATCTCTTAGGCACCTACCCATACAATCCCATCATATTTCAAGTACCATTGGATGAGAACACAAAAAGCGAAGCATATAGCTTCGAAGCAGAAGCCGAAACCAAAGCCGGATTTACCCCATGTCTGATTTGCATGTTGATGGACTTTTGTTTGTACCATTTATTTTTTATATTTTTAGTTATGCATGTACATGTATCCCAACATACACGCACGCACACACTTACACAAGTACGTACGTACACATACACTTAAATACATACATGCATGTATAATTATCTGTAGCTGGTGTCTATCGTTTGAAGCGCTGGGCATCCATTGTGAGTGTTCTATGATCGCGGTTTGCTGTAGTCTTTGTACCTACCACCGTGTCCACTTAGAAAGGCTCGTGAAAGATCGGTGCTTCATCGTGGCAGGAGCACTACCAAGGCCGCGTCTTTCACGATGGCGCCGTGAGGCATAACATTAACCTTCATGTTCCTGTAGCGTGCTTGCCTGCTTTTGATGATGCCGTGGTTCTGTAGCTGGAGATAGCTACTGCATGTTGGCTTGTCTGGTGTTGGCAGTGTGACTTTATACTCTCGTTCAAACAGTACTAGCTGATAATATTCTGGTACTGCTGTATGGTTTGGCGCAATACCGCTTGAGCGGCTTGTAAAACTCATGCAGTGGGTTCTCATTCTCGGCGAACGACGAGCACCACTACTTGTTCTGGTCTTCTGTGAAGTTATGGTCAGGGCACACTCCTCCGCATCTTCTGTGCTGACATGGTGGCGATAAAAACCTGCCCATCGCAAGTGGACGGCAAGGTCACGTACACTAAACGGTGTTCCTTCATCGATTTTGAATCCACCATCTGTTGTAACAGATGCGAGACGATGCCTTATGCATCTTCGAGCTTTATCGCCTTCCCGTATTCTGAACCGCCTCGCGGTATCTCCACTCGACCTTGGAAACTGCTGACAATAAGTTGCCGAGCGCAGGGGAGTATTTTGACTCCGTCAGACCATTCACAAGATATTCCTGTTTTCAATGTTCGTCTGCGGTGCGGAACACAACAACTTTGTCAACTCCATCGTACAGGACGCTGCGTCAACCGACATTCCTAACTCCATAGTGATGGCAGCAGATGCGCCCTGAAGCCCAAAACTAGCATTTCGAGGCGAGTTTGTCGATGTATGTTAGCGTGTCCCACTTTTCACCAAAGTTTTCCGAGCACGTTCGCCTCAGGCTTTTCCCGTTCTTATACAATTTACCCAGGGTATTCCTTTTTGTGCTAACCTTTGGTTGGTACTCTTAATCTCTGAGCAGCAGATGAAGCTATCGCCTGAACGTCCCTGCTGGTATGCTGGTTTGCCATTGCTCCGGAGTTGTACGGGCTGTCAGCGCATTGCTTTTCCGTTTGTAGTTGAGCTAGTGTGTTGAAACAAAAACTGTTGCATTGCTCATCGTCTGCTATATAGTTATAACTCTGTCAGCACCGGGGGGGCTGCTCCAGCCCTCACCCTATCAGAAAATATACTGCCCCTCCTAAACTAAACAAGTGAGGGTCTTGTGACTTTGGGACTGTTTCTTTACACCAATTTAGAATAATATGTTAAAATCGAAAATCGAATGATAAATTTGCCATTTGGTGGCCAAAAATTGAGACAGTGTTCAGTCACTTGCACATGATTGATGGAGAATATTTAGAATATTGCGTGACCTGACATGACCTAAGGTGACTTGTGATCAAACTCGGGTAGATCATGATAGCATTATATATGTTCTCTTATCATAATCTACCCGACAAAGCCCTTTCCTGACACTAATTTGACTTCTTGTGGGTAAGTTTTAATACAATTTCTTGGTCATTGACCTAGTTATTCCCAAACTGAGCTTCAGAGGTCACGGATCAAGGTCATCTCTGCAGATCTCGTAAATATCATATGTGTGCATGTATGTAGCACGTGTCGTCAAAACTCATTGAAGGGTTTGGATAAGCATAGTGGGGCTGGAGCAGCCCCCACCCCAACCCAACCCCAGTTTTTAAATGATAAAAAAATTCCAGTACATTTAGAGTTAACAAATTTGCTCCTGTACAGTCGACTGCAGCAGTATCGCAATCACTCGTAACGCGCCATAAAAAGTCGACTCCTTCAGTCTTATTGTATACTGCACAAACGTCAACACAACCGCACAACACGGCGCAGCGTTCTCGATCACTCAGTACGGCATTCAGCAGCATGGTTTCGACAGGCGGTTACAAGTTCATGTTCATGTACGAGTTCGGTTACAAGTTACAGCTTTCTTTGGTGTGACCGAAGGTTTTCCTGTACCATTCCACGACCTGAGCCAAGTTTTCAAGCTGTTCCGTATCCTGGGTTAGGTCCATCAGGTCCTGCAGCAACTTGATCCCTCGTTCGGCGCCGTCGTTCACCACAGCCAGCTGTCGCATGTACTCTGAGACTATCCTGTTGCCAGTGTCGCTGTTCCACTGGCTTGCCGGCTTCAGCAGCCATTCGGCGTTGTCGTGGAGTCGGTCGAAGATCAGCCAGGACCTGAGATGACCACTCGGGCCGACGTTCACCTCTTCCGGCTTGCCGAGCGGTTGACCTCTGAATGTTTGTCATGGTCTCAGCCATTTCCTGCCTTTCAGCTGATGTGAGTACTGCATTGAACAGAGCGAACACGACACCCGCTGAGTCCAAATACTTAGTGTCACGCTTGATGGACTTGGTGACGGCGTCTACGACGTTCTCGAACTCGACGATATCCTTGAGTTGCTGCATGTCGTGGCGGTAGACCAGACCGTCAGCCGGTGCAAGTGTCGCCAGCGCAGGTCGCAAGAAGTGCGATCCATGGAACAAGGCGATGAATGTTGCCATGGTTTGGACCTTCTTTTTGGTCTCTTGGTCAATTTCGAGCTGTTCTGGTTGCATCGCTATCTGCTGGAGGTGCAAGGCGTCTGACATGAACATCGCCTCGTGCATTGCACCCGGTCTGCGAAGCTTCATCCCACCAGTTGTCACCGCCCAGGTAGGCCACGATGAGCTCACCGCTTGGCAAGCCAGAAGAGGTGAAAGTCGGCCCCAGTAGTGATCTCGGGCCACTCTTCCGCCCAAAGGAAGAAAAGCGTAAATTCCTTGTGCATTCATTGGAACCTCCGGCTCTATGTCCACGGTGCATAAAAATTCAATTAAACTAAGAAGTGCTGTGATTATCGCCCATATTGATTAAAACCGGTCAGAAGCATAGGGCAGCAGATCCTGCTAGGCAGCAGATCCTGGCTGGTCTTCGGCCGATTCCACGACAACGCCGAATGGCTGCTGAAGCCGGCAAGCCAGTGGAACAGCAACGCTGACTACGGGAGAGTCTCGGAGTACGTGCGACAGCTGGCAGTGGTGAACGACGGCGCCGAACGAGAGATCAAGCTGCTGTATGACCTGATGGACTTGACCCAGGATGCGCAGCAGCTTGAAAGCTTGGCTCAGGTCATGGAATGGCACAGGAAAACTTTCGGTCACACCAAAGAAAGCTGCATGAGCTTGTAACCGTTTGTCGAAACCATACTGCTCAGAGTGCTGTACTGAGTGGTTGAGAACGCCACGCCGTGTTGTGCGTCTGGGTAATTTTTTTTTAATGGATTTGTAGCCATTTATTGATGCCATGTGTTTTTGTATCTTGACTCCTGGACGATCAAGATCACCGTGCCGATTTGGGCGGTTGTGTTGAAATTGTTTTCTTCAATATAAAAAAAACTGCAGGACCCAATTTTTTATGGCGCGTTAAGGGCGATTGCGATACTTTTGCATTCAACTGTACTGGAGCAATTTTGTTAGCCCTATGTGCACTGAGCTTTTTGGTCATCTCAGAACGTGGGGCCCCCTATGTAACTTCCAAACCCTTCAATGATTTTGACGAAACTTGGTATCCATATGCACACATGCTATCCACGTGAAGTGAAAACACAACCTTGATCCGTGGCCTATGATGGTCACAGTGTAGGAAACACTAGCTCAATGTCCAACAAGTACAACATTTTAAACTTCACCGCGAAAAGTCAGATTTGTGTCCGGAAGGGGGAGATCTTAGATACTTCGGTATGCCGGGCAGGTGGTAAGTGGTGAAAGTAGCACGATTGTATTGTACGTTTTGACCACCACGGGTTCGACAATATACTACACAGTACATCGTCTCAAATAGTCTGCTTAGGTACTTCGGTATGACTGACGATGTTATGGGCGCTACATGACCTCTGTCGTCGAAGCGCCCACAAACCCCAATAACTAACTAACGAGTTCGGAACGGGCTATATACGTTCTGTTGTCATAATCAAGCCGATTTTGGTCACAAGTCACCTCATATCATGTCAGGTCACGCAATATTCGTAATTTTGTTCGTCAATCATGTGCAAGTGACCGAACGCTTTTTCAATGTTTAGCAACCAGATGGCAAGGTCATCGTTCGATTTTCAATTATTTAACCAAATTATTCCAAATTGATGTAAATTAGCAGTCCCGAAGTCGCAAGGGCCTCACTTGCTTACTTCAGAGCAGGCAGTACATTCTCTGATAAGGGGAGCTGGAACATCTACCCCCCTCTCCCCCCCCAGTGCTGATGGGATTAAAGCTATATATCGGATGATAGAGCAGACGATGAGCAATGCGACAGTTTATGTTTCATCACTCTAGCTAAACTACAAACAGAAAAACGACGCGCTGAAAGCACGTACTACTACGGTCAATGGCATACCAGCGTACTAGAAGAGACAGGCGATAACCTCATCTGCTGCTCGGATATTAAATCGGATATCCGATAAAATTACCGACCTGAAGTCATACAAATGGAATACCCTGGGTAAATTTCATCATAGAACGGGAATAGCCTGGGGCGAACGTGATCGGAAAACTTGTGAAAAGTGGGACACTCTAATGTCCGTGGCATGCTCAGTGACCCTGGTGACTGACTATGTGGAGAAAGCATGTATGTGTGTGAACTACCATTAAATGTGTTTACTACCATCATGACATTGATATGCTGGCTACAATTGGCCCTGATTTTCGCTCCAACACTGTCGTAAGAATGTCTGCTACACGGGGTCCGCGATAGCTGTAGCGGTAGGGTGCTGGACTCTTCATCACGTGATTGTGGGTTCGAATCCCACAACCAACGGGATTACCTAGTCCACCCGAGACCAATCGGCGTGAGAGATTGGCGACTCCGTCCACCCGAGACCAATCGGCGTGAGAGATGGAGAGATGACCTAGCAGTTGAATGCGTCGTAAAACATCCAAGGTTATTCTTTTTCTCTCCGTTTACAGTTACCCCTGAGTGCGCCAAAAACTCGAGCCAGGTGTCTTTTGTGTGTGTGTCAGTAATACACATAGTAATTACCCCAGGTTTGGGAACATCCACATTTGGAGGGAAGCTGCCTCTCAAGCCTTTTCCCTCATTGCTAGGCTTAGCATCTGGCATACAGCGTACGGCAATGTGCTGATGTGAACTGAAACTTAGGAATCTATATTAGAAAAAGCAGTGGCGCCAACCGTCTTAGTTGTGCGATTCAGCGTGAATGTATACCCTCGTTGTTCATGGATGTAGCCCGCACGCATGCCCATGATACCATCCTTGACCTGTGTTCGGCAAGTGCTCGGTGACCTTATCGGAAATGGTAAAGCCAAACACTGTTTCTGAACTGCCAATCATGATACCAAGTTTCTTGTAACTGAAACACTAGTCGTTTTTTTCAGTCTGGTTTCTTTTCAGATACCTTACCTCGTCCTGTACGGACTGTTTGGCTTCATCCTGTTCTTTATTCAAGAGTTGCCCACTATTATTGCTTTGGTAAGTTGAGTGTTAAATAGAGGCATTTTCTACACTAGAGCAGTTATATTTGTTCTGTACAAACGGAATATATCACTGAGATGTGCACTATTGCGATGTCTCCATAGCCAAACCGTTGTAGATATGTGTATCGGTTGGACATTTTGGAAGCTGCACATCTCAGTTTTGAAGTGGCCTAAGTAGCTGCCTTTTAAAGCATGTATATAACCAATGAATTCCATCAGAATTAAATGGCATGTCTTTGTATCTAATACTGATTTTTTATGTGTGTTCCACTTGACTCAAAATATGAATCTCATGAGTATAGTCTCCCTGAATGGAGTCTAACTGGCCGCTATATACGGTCTGTATGCCGGAGGGTGTATCTATATTCCATAGTGTTGATTGAAGTATATGTTTATGCAGTGCTGTCAGTTTTGGTAAAATTAGTTGGTCTGATACCAAGAAATGGTAGCATCACTCCTCGCCCAGCTGATTTTGTGGAAGTCTTGAACGATGTTGAGGCACCGCTTGAATGGAAAGGGTGCATCGCTTCAAAAGTTTTTTTCTTTTGCAGTCATTGTCCATATTTATCAGCCAACTGTGGGTAGTGTCTTGTATGTTTAATGAATGTTTTGTTAGAGTTAGCCTTTCAGTTTCGAGAATCGCCTTGAATAGCACGTGGAGCACGCCCAAAATCTTCATGCATTGAATTTGCATATGTATGCTGCATAATTGTACTGCTGCTCTGCGATATCTTGGTACTGAGA
This sequence comes from Ashinkailepas kermadecensis, assembly GCA_034440615.1. Classification (NCBI taxonomy): domain Eukaryota; kingdom Metazoa; phylum Arthropoda; class Thecostraca; family Neolepadidae; genus Ashinkailepas; species Ashinkailepas kermadecensis. Next base: position 54,694 of record JAOTOM010003165.1, read on the forward strand.
AGCTTAATGCATACTCGTGTACTTTTACAGCAATAACTCCCTTTTAACTCGTGATATTTAGTATTTGTACGTGATAGATGAAGATGAAATGTAATTCGGCTCCGACGATTTCGTCCAATATGTTAGTACTAGGTATGGCTTTACTTTGTTCTCAAAGAAAGGTGAGGTGATTCCTACATGTGTTGCTGTATGTTGCATTATTGCGTCCCTCGTGTGAACCAAGCTACATGTCGGGAACGATTATGTCTATGGAACATGATTAATTTGCTACTAAGATGCTGATCAATTGGATTCTACGGATCTGATCAGGGCTCAGTTCCCTGGTTTACCTGTTATTATCCTCTATAAGTGGGTTCAGGTAAGCGGGTCTAATGATGTGGGTCGGTCGGTGCAGCCTAACCTGTCTGGCCTGACCGGCGCCCGGTACGTTCTGACCTGACCAGTATCCTATAGGTAGGTGGAGTCTGACCTGACTCGTGTTCGACATAGTCCGACGTGGTCGATGCCCTGTTGACCTATGCAGACCGACCTGGACGGTGCTCTGTTGACCGGTGTGGCCTGACCTGACCCAACCGGTGCTGGGTGTAGCCTGACCTGACCGAGAGACCCGTTGACAGGCGACACCGAGTGCCCAGCCGGCACCGGTCGCCGACAGCCGCCGCCGCCACCGCCGGGACCTGGCCAAACGCGGCTGCTCGTGCCCACCGGCCGTCTGGTTCGACGGCGTCGATCCTGACCTACTGCAGGCCGACCGACAGCCGTGCGACTTCTGCCGCCGACAGCGTGACAAAGCCGACCTCGACCAGCAGCGCGAACGGCGGGAGCACGACAAACTGGCCAAGACCAAAACGCCGCTGTGAGTTACGCTGCTGATCACCGAGCCCTGTTTCCTTTTTATGGGGCATGAAATGCGAAAAATTGGACTCTTGAAAGCTGGGCAGCAGACATGTAAAAAGGATTCGTAGTATTTGCGTGTGGGCGTGCATGTACGTGTGCGTGGGCGTAGTATGCACAGATAACCGATTACTGCATGCTTGCCTTTGACCTACTCCGATGCATCTCCTCACCCACTCAAAGGATATATTTTGATGGGTCGAAAACTCAGATCAAAATGCAACCATGCCCCCACTAGTATTAGTAGTAAGGAATATATTCCGATGAGTCGGGAACTCAGATCACAATGCAACCATGCCCCTCCCCCCTCATTAGTATTGCTGCCAGGGACGCTGCTCAACACTTCGGGTGTAGCAGGGATGTGGGCGGACAGAGGGGAAGTGTGCGCGCAGACGCCGTTGCAAAGATTCTTGACGTCCAGGTCGCAAATTTACCAACTTTAACTGCAAAGATTTTCTATTTTCGAACTGGTTTGTGGTCCCGTGCAGTACGTAGTATCCTCACTGACTGGGATTGTGTACCAAGATTTTGGTGTCTGGCATACCTCTGTTTTACTTTGATGTGATTGGAAAATATACCCATGGAGCCACATACTTACTCTCCATGCCCCCCCCCCCCCTCAGACGAGGCACCATCTTTCCGTGGTGGTGGTGGTGGTGGAGATTGCGTGCCCCAATGACCATGTAGAAAAGGTTTTTCACCCCCCTCACTTATGGGGTAAACCTTCATTTGGCTCGTTGATAGTACTAGGGTACCTCAACGTTTGCGATATTTAAGACCCCGGTTATGTTTTCAATAATGGCTCTGACTTCCATCTCAGAGCTCTGATCTGCACACCTCTTGACACGCACCTCTAAAGCCAGCACTTCTATATTGTGCAAATTAGTCAACAGACAAATGACCACGAAGATCAGACATTAATGCGCAGCGTGATATAGCGGTAACAATGTAGCTTCATTTTGACAGACAGGTGCAACTATTTCCATCAGAGAATTACATCTCAACAGACGTAGCGACTCTCAGGCAGAGTCATCCCTCGGTACCTTAATGTGGTTAGCCAGGGCTAGCCAGGCGGCGGACAGCCGCCCAGCGGTGACGTCTGCTCGCGATGAGCGCTCGGTAGTAAGAGACTGAGGGCCCTTGCGGCGCGTCCGAGGTAACTCACAGTACGTCACTATCACGTGATCAACCCGCACACGTCACATGACTGACTGAGTCGCATGGCCAGTGGGGTTACTCATCCCCGCTAGAGAACAAAGGCTCGCTCTGAACTGGCGTCTGGAGAGCACAATGACTCTCTCTGAACCCCGTGCACTGTACTGCAGACGGGCGCGACATCTCTCTGAGATATCAGAGACAGACTCTGATCGCAGCGTTTCGGTCTCCATCCGTGGGAACTGGTGCCGAGAGTGCACATCGGCAGCCTCGCTCGGCCTGGCGTCGACACGTGGGCTGTATCAGCATTTCACCGGACGCTGGTGATCCACAACAATCGGCTGACTGGCAGAGGCGCGGTACTGCAGCCTCTGGTCTGGCGACACGGCGCCCGACACTCTAACGACACACGACGTTCAATTCACCGCAGCCCACTGACAGCTGGCATAGACATAGACACGCCTGTCCATAGGGTTCCCATAATATAATCACTTGTCCTACATCACCCACTGACGATCACATCACCCACTGGCATTCACCATCTGACGACGGCGGCGGGGCGCGCGCCGGGGTACTGGGGTGCAGCGGTGGCGGGCGGGTACGCCGCTCAGGTATCGAGGTCATATCTGCAGAGGCGACGGCCGGGATGCTGGAGAGGGAGGGGTAGGGGCAAGGTCCATTGAACGGCCCCGACTGGAGCGGTGGCTTGCTTACGTAGGCACCAGACAGGCAGGCGCCAGGTGACTGCCGGAAACTTGTCGCGCCAGGAACAGTGGGGGTAGGGGGCTGAATGGCTTGGATTAACACGCGCCCTGGAGGGCCTCTGAAAATTACGCGCACTGGAGGGGGGCGGATTCCGCGCCCCCCCCCCCCCTAAGATCTCGGCTCCTAGTAAAGGTGGAGGAACAAAATTCGCAGGGTGGATGGGTACGGTAGTGAACTCTATTGTGTGCAAATTTCATGACCTTAGGTCAATATCTTCAAGGTCAAATGAGGTCAAATTGGCAAAATTTTCTGGTTTTGCGTGGCTTGGCTTGTCATCGTTATGGATCGCTGTGATTGTGTTTAAATGCTCAAAAATGGGCATCAATGATGTTTTGGACATTACTAATGATGCAATGCAGATGCTAGACCCAACATTTGACCTCAGGTCACCTATATAGCACCACTTTATCAGGTCAGTTACCTGTTCCAGTTACCGGAACCGGGCCGCCCGCCCGACTGCTCCGTCGGGCAGCTCAGAGCAATCGGCTTCGTGAAGAAAGGAGTGAAGTACATGAATAAAGTATGGAAATGCAATGACAAACAGTACAAATGACAAACAGTAGTGCATTTATGACAACATTCCAGTTGATCATGTTTGGTTCCATTAACCTGTCATGAACCTAACATGACCTCGGTGACCTAACATGACCTTGAAACTATATAGCATATCAATATACATCAAACAAGTCGCTAGTGTTGCCAAGAACACTTCCCTTTTGCGAGTGTACGGGAAGCGCATCAAAGCCGATTTTTGTGGTCGGGCGCTGGAATTTTTTTTTAACTTTAGCGGCCCCTAACTTGAAAATGTTTCGGCCGATTTCCACTTTTCTTCCTTTAACACGCGCACTGGAGGGGGGGGGGGCGAAATCCGCCCACCCCTCCGGTTTTTCGCAAATAACTGCAGATTTTACCGGTCGATATACGCGATTTTCTGCGTACCTGCTTAGAAATGAACGGCGTGTCGTTTAAAGCAAGAAAATGGAAATCTGCCGAAAATTTTTCCAGTTAGGGGCCGCTAAATTAAAAAAAAAAATTCCAGCGCCAGACCACAAAAATCGGCGCTGATGCGCTTCCCGTATACTCGCAAAAGGGAAGTGTTCTTGGCAACATTAGCGACTTGTTTGATGTATATTGATATGCTATATAGTTTCAAGGTCATGTTAGGTCACCGACGTCAAGTCAGGTCAAGTTCACGACAGGTTAATGGAACCAAACATGATCAACTGGAATGTTGTCATAAATGCACTACTGTTTGTCATTTGTACTGTTTGTCATTGCGTTTCCATACTTTATTCATGTACTTCACTCCTTTCTTCACGAAGCCGATTGCTCCGAGCTGCCCGACGGAGCAGTCGGGCGGGCGTCCCGGTTCCGGTAACTGGAACAGGTAACTGACCTGATAAAGTGGTGTTATATAGGTGACCTGAGGTCAAATGTTGGGTCTAGCATCTGCATTGCATCATTAGTAATGTCCAACACATCATTGATGACCATTTTTTAGCATTGAAACACAATCACAGAGATCCATAACGATGACAAGCCAAGCCACGCAAAACTAGAAAAATGTTGCCAATTTGACCTCATATGACCTTGAAGATATTGACCTAAGGTCATGAAATTTGCACACAACAGAGTTCATTACCGTACCCATCCATCCTGCGAATTTCGTTCCTCTAGCTTTACTAAGAGCCGAGATCTTAGGGGGGGGGGGCGGAATCCGCCCCCTCCCCCCTCCAGTGCGCGTAATTTTCAGAGGCCCTCCAGGGCGCGTGTTAAACGACGCGCCGTTCATTTCTAAGCAGGTACGCAGAAAATCGCGTATATCGACCGGTAAAATCTGCAGTGATTTGCGAAAAATCGGAGGGGTGGGCGGATTTCGCCCCCTCCCCCCCTTCCAGTGCGCGTGTTAAGATGCTCGAAAACCAACTTTGTTACAACCAAGTCCACCAGTGAGGGGCCAGACTAGGAGTGCCTCACTCGTCCTTCCATCCATACGATCCCGTTCCAATGCCCATCCCATCTCAGCATCCATGTCCTTCACCTAGCCCTGCAACACCAATTCTTCCTACTATGAGCAGGAAGGACAACTTCCCCGGTCCTGCCCGCCAGCTCAGTTTTATCGGGGTAGTCGCGCCCCCTCGGATCGTTCTCCGGGGTTGACGGAGTCCTGGAGGCTGAGGTCCCGTCGCACGGTGCTAGTTGTGACGGGGGAGCAACACGCGAGCCCATAGGGCCCCATATGGGTCAAGTGGCAAGTCGCCTCGGGCTGGCGGCATGGGCGCAAAATGACCTCAGTAGTCGAGGCGCTCTAAAACCCAAATAACTAACTAACTCTGGCTGGCGGCCTGGGCTTTGGCCTGGTACGTGCCGGCCCGGCCGGCTGGGGTCAAGGAGTGGGGGGCTCTGCAAGTGCGGTCGGGGTGGTGAGTTTCTCTCCCGGCCGTGCGAAGGCGCTGCCTGCACCGTATAGCCCCGCGGCCGTCTGGCGTCCTCCCGTCCACGGGGCACAGGCGTCCCCCCACAGTAGGGCCCCTATGTGGTGGGACGTCCGCGGAGCAGAAACAAAATACATTGTATGGCAGCTACAGCAACAAAAACTGAACAGGGAGCAGGGAAACCTGGGAGACGAAGTAGCATTGTGCCGTTTGAGAATTGGGCATACATCTGCCACTCACTCTTCCTTACTAACTGGTAATGATATACCACGCTGCCCGAAATGTTACTCCCGCCTATCTGTACGTCTTGTCCTGCTTTCCTGCCCCGGTTATGAGGAGGGTAGACGTCACTTGGGCGTGTTCATTCATTGTCACTCAATGACGTTTTAGGCGACGACTCGGATATTGTTCGATAGGGGCGACTTTTTGTTCACCTCGTCGAAGTAGCATTTTCAGTAACATATGCACCACGCTGAAAATGTTGAATTATGCCGTAATGAATTTTACTTACCGTTCGTTACTTTGACTAATATTCTGCAAGCTTGGCATGTCCGTTATATCGACGTGTAAATAACTTAAATTGTTATGGGTGCTATACGACCAGTGAAGTCGATGCTCCCTAAAGCCCTAATAACTCACTAACTAACTTACTCGCCGTGCTCGCAGCAGGAGATATGGTAGATTGCTGCCATGTGTGTGCTGTGGCTCCTCATATTGCATTTGTTCGGTGGCGATCTGTATGTAGCTCTAGCGCATAATGTGCAAACTCAAGACGTACATCGGGAAGAGAACATTGCCCCTTGCGCAGAAAGTTCGATGTTATGTCATTACCATATGCGATGCTTTTCATATGTTGTTATTGCTCCATGTTATTTTCCGAACTCCTGACCGATTAATGCTGGGATAGCTTCTCGGTTGCGTAGCTATACAGACTTCTTAGAGGTCTGAAAGTTATCGGCTACATGTGTGTGTGTAGATCACACGAGGTGTGTCGGCTGACGTGGCACGTGTTGCGCGTGGTGGCCGCCAGACCGTCGCGCTACCTGGCCATGGACTGCGAGATGGTGGGGGTGGGTCACGACGGTCAGGAGAACATGCTGGCTCGCGTCTCCATCGTCAATTCGCTCTGCCAGCCCGTCTACGACAAGTTCGTGAAGCCCAAGGAGCGCGTCACCGACTACCGCACATCCGTGTCCGGCGTACGGCCCAAGGACCTCGTGCACGGTGAGATTGGTTACCTGGTACACCGCGCGGTGGTTATTTTTGATAGGCGTTTAACTAATTATGCCAACACCTTTATCTCCCCAACTATTACTATTAGAGCGTGCCAAGTTTTGTAATTTCTTATGTTAGCTTGGCTTGCGATGAAATTTTCAGTCAAAAACATCTTGATATGCCCGATATCACACAATATAGAGCTGCATGTGTAGCTATGTAAGTGTATGCGTACCCGCGCCAATATGCATTGGCATGGGTGTCATTTAATTATGTTGATAGTTTCTGAGATTTAAGATAGATGTAGGCAATATTCTGGCCCCAATGTTTTGGTATTTAGTCAGGTACCGAAGTATGGCGGATTAACGTATACTACCCACAAACAAATTTCAGTTGTTCTAGTGTTCGAACTTCAATGGAGTGACGTATTGGCATACAGCGAAGCTAAATGTACAGGAGTCAATATGGCGGTTTATTTTGCTTGTCTACTTGCAATAATATATGGAAAACGTTCCATACATAGCCTTATATATGTATATTACAGAGTACCTGTTGCATACTTAGCCTGCCATCTATCTATTGCAGAGTAGCTACACACTAACTGTCAAACATTTTGGGTCCAAGTCTACCCAAATTACATTATTAATCAAAGTAGTTTCCCCACCTGTACAATCTGGGTACAACTGATCTGGAGAACGTGTGTGTCACATATAACCTCTCTTGAAAACCGAAACATATTTACTTAGTTCAATTGTAAATATGGTTAATTTTTCTAGCCAATCAAATAGTTATTATGCAAACGTCGCGGGCGTTATGAGGTCCATCGGGGTAGTCCTTTCCAATTAAATTGTTCCTTTACAGTTCAAGTTCCCTTTGTGAATTGGATTATTCCCATCTGCTTTTCAGTATCAATAAACTCTGCCTCTTTTTTCGCTGCATGGTAGCTCGAAGTGATGCTTCCATGCACCAACTTTGCAGCTCCTAACTGCAATTATCCGCCTGGTGCACGTCGTCGTTGGCCAGCTTTAGGTAGTTGACATTGGTAATTGGCAGGAGCGGCGTCAGCTGACTGGAATGGCAGCGTGTACACGGCTCATTGTGTGCCAAGCGCAGCCGATGGCGGCATGCATTAGAATGTGTCTGTCCAGCGCCGAGGTGTAGTATCAGCGGCTAGAATGCGGTAGGTTCGGTGTTCAGTCGGTTAGAGGTCACCGCGTGGGCTGTGGTCAGGACTCTGTGCGACGTCATGGGCTAGGCGCTGCATGACCTCTAGTCGATGCGCCCCGAAACCCCAATAACTAACTAATTAACTAACGTTATTGGCGGTGCAGATGCTGTGCCGGCTGCCATCGTGTCTCTTTGTCGGTACGGACTGCTGCATCGTGTTCAAATTCATTTTCGGTTGGGCGTGAGATGTTAATAGAAATAACCAATATTTGCTATCAAACATGTAAATTGGATGTAAAATTCGAGGTATACAATTTGTGTTCATTTCTTGCAAGCTCGGCATCGTGTATTTCTCAGCAGCACTGCACAGACTTGAAGCTGCAAGGAATTCATGTCGGTTGCATCGCATATACCATTTACCTTTATGATGTAATTGGTATTTGTCAGAATGGGATGTAAATAAAACTCTAAATGCGTGACCAAGATGTAGCGCCTTGCCTGCTGTGTTATTCATCACCAAAATGTCCACATATGGGCACACCGCTATGGTGGCAGACATGCGGCGGGTTGTCACGCTCCGTTGTCGCACGTTTTGTACGTGATGCGGGTGGATGCAGTGCCGGGGCTATTTTGGGTCAGTGGTGTGGGCGGCCGTGACGACTGCTGGATGGTGACACAATGTGTGGCGCAGCTGAGACGTTCGAGGTGGTTCAGAAGGAGGTGGCCGCTCTGCTGAAGGGTCGCGTGATGGTGGGCCATGCCGTGCACAACGATCTGAAGGTGCTGCTGCTGAGCCATCCGAAGCGGCACACCCGCGACACGGCCAGGTCAGGTGGCGACGGTCGCTGTCGGCATCAGCCAGGTGTTGCTGGTGCGCGGCCAAACCAGTCCATGTATGTATGAATGCATGGTGCGTGCGACTTCCAGTGCCATTCCGGTGTCGGTGTTATCCTTGGTGCTAATGCGATTATTTTGTATACCAGTGGCCAAGGTTGGATTTATACTTCATAATCCTGGAGGTGGAGATAATTTTGTTTGGCTCACGAAATCCGGAGAGGATATTTCTCTTCAAACTGGTGTCATCAGAATCTCAGTTCGTACTTTACAGTGAATCTTGAACACTATCGCGGAGCAATTCAGTGTCAAACAGCACCATTGAAACTCCAAATGAGAAAAAGGAGGTCAATTATCTGGAGAGGATGCGATGCGATGAATTTCTGGATGCGAAACATCCAGGAACATACAAATTTTCCAAACCTGGCATTGGGTCAAATGTCGTATGCTTGCAGTACCTGTACTTGCGTTAATGTGTTCGTATATAGATCACTGTCGAATTTTTCGCTTATATTTATTCCTCTTGATTAAAGCCTTTAGGGATAATTAATTGATATATTTCATGAAGTATAATTCATTGTTTATATACCTTATTTTATTTCTTACGAATCCTTGAAGCATTATCTGCCTTATTGGTAGCACTGACGCCAGAAAGCTCATTCATAGTAAGCTGGAACTCAACGTATGTAAAGTAACCACAAAACATCACACACTTTCGGTTGCCAGCCGGATTTGGGTCGCCTGCTCACGTCAGTATTGACTGAAGAGAAGCACCTTTGCAATCTTCCTGTGCTCATTTTTCTTTTTAGCGCAACAGCGTGGTTTCATTTAAATATGGATGCAAAAGTAGTTACCTCGACGCTGTGTACCTGGGATATTTAGAAGATCGAAGGACGCAATAAGGAAAATTTAACTCCATTCCATTATCGTCTTCCATCGTCTCACTTCAAAACTCCTCTTAGCAACCATCTCAACCCTAACCGACAGCGGACGGTCTGCGGTACCATTGTGTCGTCTCGTAGAGCTTAGCCCGGACGTACTGTGAGTTTTGGGTCAGTGTCTAGGACTTCTATGGGAAATTCGCCTTCCTCGGTGTGGGTATTGGTGGTGCTGACTTATGTTGGCAGATCTTGGTAGCTTGCCCTGCCATCCTGTGGGCACAAATAATTGTATTCTATTTCCCCCATAACAATTATCTGCTCGCCCCTTTATATTTGGACTGATGGTTATGATTTGAACTGAAGCCGAGTGTACATTAAGCTAACGCGACATCGTTCACAGCTACAAGCCATTCCGTCGGATGTTCAACGGGAGCATACCGAGCCTGAAGAACCTGGCCCACAAGATTCTGGCGGTGGACATCCAGAAGGGCGAGCACGACTCGGTAAGTGTGCAGGATTTTGGGTGACAGCGTCACCGTGATTGCGGCAGACATCGGGGATTCGGACTGTACACCGGAGGATAGCCATTGCAAGCTGGGCTGTACACCAGAGGGTCAGCCGTTGTAAGCCGGGCTGAACACCAGCTGGACAGCCGTTATATGCCGGGCTGCACACCAGCGGGACAGTCGTTGTAAGCCAAAGTGGACAGACGTTGTAAGGCGGGCTGTACACCAAAATGGACAGATGTTGTAAGCCGGGCTGTACACCAAAATGGACACGTTGTAAGCCGGGCTGAACACCAAAACGGACAGACGTTGTAAGCCGGGCTGTACACCAAAATGGACAGACGTTGTAAGCCGGGCTGTACACCAAAATGGACAGACGTAAGCCGAGTTGTACACCGAATGGACAGCCGTTGTAAGCCGGGTTGAGGCTGAGGACACCAGAGGGTCAATCGTTGTAGACCAGGCTGTACACCAGAGGGATAGCCGTTGTAAGCCGGTCCGTACGCTAGGGGGTCAGCCGCTGTAAGCTGGGCCATCCTACTGTCTCACGCCACGTGTCTACACTTTCCGCCTCACCAGTGTCCTGGGGGTAGCGGAAGCCAAGTTGGTAGCACCTTCGATTCGTGATCGTAAGATTGTTGATTCGAATCCCGTAGCCAGCAGGATTACGGAGTCGGCTTGCGAGCAATCATGAGAGGTTGGCGACGCTGTACGGCAAAACAGTCCAATTTGTCGCAAAAGAGCCCGAAATCGTAAAAGTGCCCGAAGGCAAAGCATTCCGATCTGTCATAAAAGAGCCCGAAGTTGGTCTTCTTCGCCGGTGTCCTGGATTTATTAATTCGGAGTGGAAATTAGGAGAGAGCTTAAACTTGTTCTGAAACTCTTTGAACGTAGTTCTTATTTTTTCAGGTAAATTCCACGAAAAGTATTCAACAGTAGTAGTATTCAATTCCCAGTTTCATCGTACTCGATTTATAACTCAACATCTTGCCTGTTTTGCTAGAAGGTACAATTTTTCATACTCCGTCATTTTATGCCAACCGCATCGCCAGATTACTTTCTTTTAGATCTCTGCAGCTTTTGATGTCTTGACCTGGTGCCCTGAATTCTAGAAAACGAAGAACTTCAAAAGATTGCACTTCACCATTAAACAATACCCTCATCATCTTCTCATGCCTGTTGCCGACATCAGCTGGCTGACCCAAATTATCTCTCAGAATTGCCGTCACCGCGTAAGAAATCCTCCTGTACACGATGATGCGGGCTGTTTCTAGGTTTCAGGTGGATTCACATTGGGTCCTAAAATGTCATTCCTGTCCCAATACCCTATCATTCCTAAAATGGTCGTCGCTTCCGTGGAATAACTCATGAACTGACACAGCAGGCGTGTTAACCAATAACGCTCGCACCTGTTCCGAACAACGGGTCGCCCGAGAAGTGGAAATATTCCAACTTTTGTTTTATCTGATTTGCGTCGCAGCCGGCTGATAGTTTATGTCCAGTTAGTCTTGTTATTTCCTTCATTGTTCAATTCTCCCCGGGTTCACCGCATATACTTGACTACAAGCTGAGATAAAAGCTTAACACGCGCCCTGGATGGCCTCTGAAAATTACGCGCACTGGAGGGAGGGGTCGGATTCCGCCCCCCCCCCCCCCTAAGATCTCGACTCCTATTAAAGCTGGAGGAACGAAATTCGCAGGGTGGATGGGTACGGTAGTGAACTCTGTTGTGTGCAAATTTCATGATCTTAGGCCAATATCTTCAAGATCAAATGAGGTCACATTAGTCGAAATCTTGTTTTGCGTGGCTTGGCTTGTCATTGTTATGGATCGCTGTGATTATGTTTAAATGCTCCAAAATGGGCATCAATGATGTTTTGGACATTACTAATGATGCAATACAGATGCTAGACCAGACATTTGACCTCAGGTCACCTATATAGCAGCACTTTATCAGGTCAGTTACCTGTTCCAGTTGCCGGAACCGGGTCGCCCGCCCGACTGCTCCGTCGGGCAGCTCGGCGCAATCGGCTTCGCGAAGAAAGGAGTGAAGTACATGAATAAAGTATGGAACCGCAATGACAAACAGTACAAATGACAAACAGTAGTGCATTTATGACAACATTCCAGTTGATCAAGTTTGGTTCATTATCCTGTCATGAACTTGACCTGACTTGACCTCGGTGACCTAACATGACCTTGAAACTATATAGGATATCAATATACATCGAACAAGTCGCTAGTGTTGCCAAGAACACTTTCCTGTTGCGAATATACGGGAAGCGCATCAGCGCCGATTTTTGTGGTCTGGCGCTAGGAAATTTTTTTACTTTAACGGCCCCTAACTTGAAAACGTTTCGGCCGATGTGCCTTTTTCTAGCTTTAAACGACGCGTCGGTCATTTCTAAGCAGGTACGCAGAAAATCGCGTATATCGACCGGTAAAATCTGCAGTTATATACGAAAAACCGGAGGGGTGGGCGGATTTCGCCCCCCCCCCTCCAGTGCGCGTGTTCATGGAGGCACGAAATAAGTTCCTATTTAAATACAGAGTACAATGGCAGAAAATACTATATTCTTAGGAAGGTACACCAACGTGTCGGCTTAATGCCTTCATTAGGGTAACAAGCAGGATAGTAGAAGAAAAAATGGCCACATGTTTTGGACTTGAGTTGTCAAAGTGATCAAAGATGATACTTAGTTCCTTCAGGTCCAAGATCAAAACGTCTGGCCGCGGCTCCGGCCGTTGCTCGGTGCACGGCTCTTGCGGCTCCGACGCGAGTCTGCAGCGTCACTGCTGAGCTGTTGCATGCTGTGGGACATCGCCCATGTGCTGTCCAGTGTCATCTGATCAAAGAAGTCATGGCGGTACCACGAAAATGGCGCGAATCCGCTGCTCTTGTTCCATCGTGGCACACGTATCGTCCGCTTGTCTTCACGCAAAGTCCTTCCGGACAATTAGACAAAGAGTGCAATTTTACGCCACTTCATTAATGTCTCAAAACAGTCGTAGCGTCAGCTAAGGAAGCTCTCGGCGAGCAGCGAGCGGGGTCGCCGTCGGCGAAGATCTCCACAGCCGCTGCATGACGACGTGCGGCAGAGATTTCGACAACAGTAGTGCTCTATGTATGTGCCAATCTAATTCCACACCCTCTTGCATGTCTGAGTATCACCACTACGCAGCTCCCTGCGGCGTATGGCGCTCTCTTTTTGGCAGATCTGCTTTACTACACTCGTGTTCTGTTATCAGCGGTTGGCAGAATGTTGTTCGAGTTGTCTGCCAGCAGGAGTACAGGACTGTACCAGAGCCGTGTGCACGTGCGTGTGTGAGATCTCCGTGACGGGCTGTGTGCAGGTGCAGGAGGCGCACGCGCCACCATGCAGCTGTACCAGACACACAGACGCGAGTGGGAGTCGGCGATCGCCGAGCGGCACCACCGGCGCTCCGTCAAAACGGACGGCTGACCTGTCTACCTCGCCGCATCGCCAGGCCGAGTCAGGTCGGAGTGCATATCATACCTGCCACCGCAGGCCAGATAAAGTGTCGCCAGAGATTCGGATCAGAACTATGTTACAGCGCTGTCGGGCAACTCAGGTCTGATCCAGGCGTTCCAGTGTCGGATGTGGGTGGTAAGCAAAAGGCGAGACCTGATGCCAGGATGAGACTGTTGTGTAGCCTTGCGTCAGGTGAGGTTAGGCCTCTGACTGCCACACGTGAACCTTGGGAACGCTGTAGGTGGCCAGGTAAACAAACCCAATGTGAACACTAAGGCTTCCCGTGACTTCTCCGCCTTCCCTTGAAGCTGTTCGCGACATATGGGTCCGTCTGAAAAGCAGCACTGTTGTCGCTGCATAGTTGCACTAACTATGCTTGCAGCATAGTTAGTTTATGTGAAGATTGCTGGTTCTACCAGATTGTTTTGTGAGACCCAAGCGGGGTGACGTGGCGATGGGCGGACGCCAACCTGTCGCTATTACCTCTAGCGCTTCCATGACGTAGTTTGCCAGAGGTCACGCGGTTGTCGTCCCCTCCCCCATTATGGCCGGCTTTGCCGTCAGATTACAGTGAGCAAATTAGCTAGCGATGATTGCGTGCTTTCTTGCCGGTATAAACCTAGTGCGAGCCAGTGTCAGGCCGGTCCATCCTTTGTGTGTTGAGGGGCTTCCTCCGCTGTATTTACCGTGTTGATATAAACGTCGTGAGTGGCCCGGGATCGCAAGCATGGCCCAGCTTCCGCTCCTGTTGGCTGTAAGTTCACCATCGCAGCCGCCAGACGGCCGACATGTGATGGACAGGTGCCGCCGTGGCCCAGCTTCCGCTCCTGTGGCCCGCTCTTGTTGGCTGTAAGTTCACCATCGCAGTTCATCATCATGTGTTTCTGCGCACGTTTTGTCGAAGTGGCGGGTTTGACGACAGAGTTGTGGTTGATGTGAGGATGATTCGTATCGACGGTTTAGGACTGTTCGGAAACGCTGCGATGATCGTAGCTTGCAAGGGAGCCGCCGTCAGTGTCAGGCTGTCGTTTCGGTATTTTGATTGCATCCCGATGGCCTGTAGCTAGCAGGGTAGCTGTAGCTGGTACAGGGTGATCGAACTGTTCGCGGTGATTGGCACACGGTAGTGCACCTTCATCGAACTGTTGCAAATAAGAAAATACAAGAAACCGGAAGTGTCCTACTCAGTATGTATAGCGATGCCATAATTAATACTGAAGATTTGCAACTCCTTCACTGTCCGCTGAACGACGGAGTGCTGCAGAATTCCGGAGCTTGGAAGTACTGAAAATAACCCAAGCTGAGAAAGCTTGAACGTTACTCCTTACATGAAACTCAGTAACGTGTGATTAATATCGCTGTTGTTTTACCTGTATGGCGCTGACGGTCAGAATTCTGCCATGTGCGGATATCGCATTTTTTTCGCGTCGTTTTCTCTGTGAAATATGACGGTTCTGGTCAGTGGCGAACCTAAAATTTGCGTGAGGGGCGAACGGATCTGGAAGGGAGCTCAGCTTACCCCATTTTAATCCATGCCATAACGCATGTATTTCCGGTCAGATCCTCACACCCCGTCTCAGGGGAGGGGAGAGGGGACGAGTGGTCTAGGGGTAAGATGCTCGTCTCACAATCGAAAGATTGTGGGTTCGAGTATCACCTGTCGCTACTCTTCGCCCGCGACCAATCGGCGTGAGAGATTGGCGACACTATATGACTCAACAGTCGACGTGTCGTAAAACCAATAACCAACCAATCAGGGGAGGGGAGTCGATAAATGCCCCCTCTAATCTTCAAATTAAGTGTCACACGAAAACGAAAGAGGTGTCATCGGAAAGCGCTCGACGAGTAGGGTCCACCCCCCCCCCCCCACACACAAAAAGAAATCCCCAAAAGTGACGTCACGGGACCCAACACTGACGTTCATGTGATCATGTGTGACGTCATGCTTTTGGCTTTGGAGAGTTCATTTTGGGGAGATTTAAAGGGGCGGCGAATTCGACCATGGCCCAAATTTTTTTGCCCACCCCAAAATCAAAATTTTATTTGTATTTTTTCGAATTCCAATATTTTGAGTTCATTTTCTTTCATTTTGATTATTCTAATAGCTAGAGCGGGTCACAAAGCGTTGTTTGAAGTCAACTTGCTCTCATAAAAATGCTTACTTTAGCCAGAATCTTCAATTTTAGCCCAATGTGGGAAAATGCAAAACTAATGTCCTCAAACACGAAAAAATCACAAAATTCCCCCCCAAAAATCACAAAGTTTCGTTGCATCCCTGAAGATAAGCAAACGCTGAAAGTTTCATCCAAATGTCTTCATCCGTTATACACCATACACTTTGTGTGTACACCGCATTTGAGTAATTTGCAAAAGGAATGAATGGCCAGATGGTCTTGCCATCATGTTCAGAAATGGATATCTACAATTTTATCTACAATTTTGGAGTAGGTCCTTCGTGTATATGAATATAAAAAGCATGCAGTGGTGTTGGGGTGGTATGGATGCAGCAAGAAGTATGGGTAGCCTTTTGGAATATTGTCCACCAAATTTTCAGTTCTTGAGCAGTTCTGTTTCCACAATAATTGGTAGGAACTGTACTACTCTTGGCAGTTTATGATAGGTTTACTTACCTGATAGCCTTCATCCAATTTATTTTCATGTTTACATTGACATCCTTCAAGAACGTGAAATACCGACAATTATTGGTCCTGTGCTGGTAATCGTACTGAGGAACAACACAATGACGCACAAAATAAGGAGGAAGTTATGCTACTATACAATAACGAAAAAAGTAATCTGCATGAGGATAAAACAAAAACTTTCAGAAATATTACACTCCTACACGTACAAAAGATACAAACACCCTATCGCACTGCAAACACCGTAAGAACAATAGTAGGGGAATTCCAGTACAAAACGACCAAGCAAAGGAGTGATTGTTCACCCT
Source organism: Ashinkailepas kermadecensis (assembly GCA_034440615.1). Taxonomy (NCBI): domain Eukaryota; kingdom Metazoa; phylum Arthropoda; class Thecostraca; family Neolepadidae; genus Ashinkailepas; species Ashinkailepas kermadecensis. Next base: position 70,987 of record JAOTOM010003165.1, read on the forward strand.
CATGTCTCAGATTTTGAGGAAAATTGGTGTATAGAATTATCTTATGCCCTGAATTCTCCTCTACATTTGTTTCCGATCAAGTCAATGGTTCAGTAGTTTTCGCCGTTCAACCTGCCGCTAGATTGCAGTACACAAATTTAAAGATGGCGGGTCCGTGAAGGAAACACGCGTACCGTATTGCGTGGTCCGAGCTTGCTTCAGAGTAACACAGATGGATTCTACCATACCGAAAGTATCAATTGTGCAAGTCTTGGAGTCTATCGGCGATAATAAGCGTTGTGCCATCGAGGGCGAAGCTGTACTAGATGCAGGACACCTTATTTCGTGTGGTACGATTGGGGAAGAACCAGGCAAGGTTATGGTGGAGGCACTGCATAAAATCTAGCCACCTACGCGAGAAGCCCCATGAGCTGCATGCTGTGGTGGAGTGTGGGATATTCTGAATTCAGTGCTCATGCAAGGCTGGCCTCTCAGAAAGCTGCAAGCATTGCATTGCTTAATGCAATTGCGGAAGCCCGGTGAGGCGCTGGCTGTGGCATCTCTATGGTCTGGTCAGGCCTATACGACGGACGTGTGTGTGGCACCGTGGGTGTCTCTTCCACAGTGGAAGGGGGTGTGTTGGATATACCGAAAGACCGTAACAAGGCGCTAAGCTGAGCAAGCAGCTGCGCAGCGCTAGTAGGTTGCTGTTGTCCATTGTTGGTTGGAGTACGTGTTTTCTGTGCGTATGAAATCTTAGGATGGCTATCCTCGTACGCCTCACGGGCTTGCCTAAAAGACAGATTTCTCGTGGATTTCAGAGACAATATCTCCTCCTTAAGATAGGCTGAGCATGACCCGTCAGATGTTGTGTGAGGAACTTGTCCTCTCCCACAGTTCACACACCATAAACTGTCCGATTCACACCTGTCGAGGGTGTGATCCGCCGATCCACATCGGCCGCATGCAGAGCGACCGCGGCAATGCTGGGTCGTGTGACCATATCGCTGGCATCTGAAGCACCTCATGGGGTTGGGGAAAAAAACTCGAACCTTCACCCGGACATATCCCACTGACACTGTGGATGGCAAGTTGGTGGAGTTAAAAGTAAGAATGAAGTTGTTTGTTGCATGAAGTTCCCTCCCCTTCGCAACTTCATTCTCTGCGCCTCCAGCACACAGTACTCCGCCAATCCGTCAACGATCTCTGCTTCTGTGACATCCCTTAGATCGTAGCAATTGATCACTCCTTTGCAGAAGTTGTTAGTATTGTGGGGTATTGGGATGGCGATATCTCTAGGCCCATCTGGGGTACGTATGCTATCGGCGAATTTATCTATGTCCAAAGCTCTCCTTGCGTCCTCTTCGTAGCGAAATTCTACCCCGATCCCTTCATCCCGTAATTTGTCACAGCGCGTCACAGTTCCAAGGCGGTCACATCCTCGTTTGCGTTGAAAGGGAGAGAGAGATGAGTTTTTTTATATCTGGGCCGGTCGATTTGAAGAGCAAGATGCGCGGAGTGGATATTCTTGGCGTGGAGGTAGGACTCGAGTGTCCAAAGTGTCTATATCTGTTAGGTGCGTTGTCCGGGTGAGTCGTGCGTGTTGCAGTCGCGACTGAGTCGGTCTGGCCCTCACGAGAGGAACCAGGGGTGTTTTTTTGGTGTTGTAGATGCCATGAAGTGTGTTTTGTTTTCAACACCTCGGGCGCCCCACCACACGGGCACAACGGGGGGGGGGGAACGCCTGGGCCCCGCGGACGGGACGATGCCAGGCGCCCGAGGAGCTATACGGGGCAGGCGACGCCGTCCCCCGGCCGGGAGAGAGAGAGATTCACCACCCCGACCGGGATCCAGCGCCGCCCACCACTTGACCCCTGCCGGCCAGGCCGGCAGGCACTGGGCCAGGGCCCAGACCTTTGGCCTGAGGCGACATGCCGCTTGGTCCGTATGGGGCCCTACGGATCCGCCCTCCCGTCCGGGATATCAGGACCAAAGAGGCGTGTTGGTCCCCGTCACAACTAGCACCGTGCGACGGTGGACCTCAGCCTCCAGGAATGAGCGCCAAATCACCGAGTAGTCGGCGCGCCCTTAAGCCCAAATAATCAATCAATCATTCAGCCTCCAGGACTCCGTCAATCCCGGGGGCGGGCCGAGGGGGCGCGACTACCCCGATAAAACTGAGCTGGAGGGCAGGACCGGAGAAGTTGTCCTACCTGCTCATGGTAGGGATAGTTGGTGTTGCAGGGCCAGGTGAAGAACATGGATGTTGAGCTGGCATGGGCATTGGAATGGGAGCGTATGGATGGGAGGATGAGTGAGGAACTCTTCGTCTGACCCCTCCACGGCTTCCTGGTGTTCTGGCCGCCGGATCCTTGAGGAACGCAATCCCCCCACCACGAAAAGGTGGTGCCTCGTCGGGGGAGCTTGCCAAAGCGGTGTTTGTGGAAAACCGACCAGCACAATTCCCCGTAATCGAATGTCGCTGTCCTCAAGGAGTCTGCGCATTCTGACGCACAAGGGGGTGCCATGCACAGTGCGCGCTCGACCGAATTTTGTAATCAGGCGATGGGAGAATACATGCGCATAAGCGGGGTGGTCGGGGAATTGACTCAACTTAGAGGCGTAGCTCATCCCGAGCATCTCGCGGCTGAGCGAGAGTGATGGCTCGTGGGCTTCAGCCAGAAGGCTCACGGAGGGCGAAGTGCGGAAAGCGCCGGTCACGATGCGGAGTGCCGAATGATGTATCACATCCAGGGATCGTTTGCTTGTTGTACATGCGCCGTCATATATAAAACTTGCGTAGTCCAACTTTGAACGAACAAGGGAACGGTACAACATAATCATAGTTTGTATGTCCCCACCCTAGGACGTGCGTGCAACCATCTTCAGTGATGTAAAACATTTCTCCCGGAGTGCTTTAAAGTGTTCTTCGCAGCTAAGACGGGCGTCAAAAAATACTCCCAGAAACCGGGCAGTGCGTTGAAAGGGGATTAGCTCCCCATACAGCTGGAGAGCAGGGTCTGGGCAGCTTCGGCGACGTCGGTAAAAATGCATCCCAACGGGTTTTCAGACAGAACTGTTCTTGTAGCTCCATCCCCAAGCATGATGTCGCCAACTACAGCTGCCGTGCCATTGACGGTGCACTGGATGTGCAGCACTAAATCGCGACGTCGTCCACGAACAGTGATCTGCCATAATTTCGTGGAAGAGAGTTGCAGATTGATCATTGATCATGAAAGCGAACAGCGTCACGCTTAATACGCTACCCTGTGATATCCCTTCCGTTTGTGGGTATCGGTTTGACAGACAACTTCCGATCCGCACTCGAAAGAAGCGCCTGGACAAAAAGTCCTAGAGGAAGAAGCCCATAGGCCCACGTATTCCATGTCTGAAAACTTTAATCAGGATGCCGTAGCGCCAGGTGGTGTCATACGCTCCGTGAGTGTCAAACAAGGGGGCCGCGGTAGCTCAGTTGGTAGAGCGTCGGAGTATTGATCGCAAGATTGTGGGTTCGAATCTCACAGCCGACGGCGTTTACCGAGTCCACCCGCGACCAATCGGCGTGAGAGGTTGGCGACGCTATATGACCTAGCGGTTGAATGCGTCGTAAAATAACCCAAGGAAGAAGAATGTCAAACAAACTGCGCCAACATGACGATTTTGCTGAAACGCTGCCCGTACCACGGTATCAAGAGCTAAAATATGGTCAACGGTGCTGCGGTTTTTCCTAAAACCACTGCGTTATTTAAAATACCATGTCGCTCCAGGAACCAGGTCAGACGCACGTTTACCATCTTCTCCATTAGTTTGCAGAGTGATTATGTCAGTGATATTGGTCGGTAGCTCGCCGGGTCTGCGCTGTCTTTTCCGGGCTTCAAAATTGGGATCATAGTGGCATCACGCTAAGTGGGTGGGAAATCCCCTTTCTCCCACAACCGGTTCAGCGTTGCCAGCACGGCATCAAGTGTACATGATGGAAGATGTTTGAGCATATCGTTGTGTATTTGATTGGAGCCTTCAGATATGCTCCGACGGGTCGTAATAGCGGCACGCAGCTCGGCCACCGTAAATGGCTCATTGTAACGCCTACGTTCAGAAGTGAAAAAAGTTTAGTGGTCGTCTCTCGCAAGTGGTTTTGTGGCGTGTGAATACGTTGTTATCACTGTAGCATCTACGTACGTTCGAAATTGTGCGCGCCATCTCATTGGCCACGTCGACTGGCTGGGTGATATCTCGGCCGGCGGCTCGTAGTACTGGAAAGGGGTGGAGTTGAATTTGCCGACGATATGCTTGATTCTCGACCATATCTGTGACACAGGTGTGGACCGATTCAGCTTGTTCACATAGTCCCTCCATGAGGCACGCTTAGCGTTCTGGATAGTGCGTCGATAAATGGCTCGGGCTTGCCGGAAGGCGATGAGATTGGCCGTACTACTCCTTCGGTCGAAGGCTCTGAAGGCGCGTCGTCTTGCCCGAATTGCCTGATGACACTCCTCCGTCCACCACGGGACGGGCGCACGACGGGGAGTGCCAGAGGTGCGAGGAATGTACTCAGTTGCGGTGTACACAAGCAGGTTGGCGTGTGCTTCCACCTACATAGAGGTGGCACCGGGCCTCACGGAAAAAATACCCTCTAGTCGCGTCTCGTATGCTGGCCAGTCGGCCTTCTTAAAATTCCATCGGCATGGTCGCGTTCCGAGTGCTGCGCCATCCTCGTAATCCAGCCACACCGGAAAGTGGTCACTGCTTTGGGGGTCGTCCGCCACAGACCAGCTAAAAAGTTGTGCGAATTGTGGGCTGTGAGGTCCAGAGCAGAGGTATGGCCAGAGGGTAGGGCGGGGTGGGTGTTCCAGTGTTTAGAATGCACAAGGATGCATCGTGCATAAAAGATTCCAAACCCCGACCCAGTGCGTTTGCATCATCGCATCCCCATGCCGTATGGTGAGCGTTAAAATCACCTAGTATTAAGGCCGGTGGGGGCAACTCGGATATCAGTTGTTGTAGAGCTCAGTAGACGGGAAACCAGTACCGGGTGGCAAGTATGGTGAGCAGATAGATATAGGACGGCGATTAAAATGCACTCTTACTGCGACGGCCTGCAGCTTGGCGTGCAGCACAAATCTCTGCGCCGCCACACTATGGTGGACACCCAGCAGCACCTCATCATGTGTAATGGTGCCCGAGGGCATATCCTCTCGAAAGACTGAGTAGCATTTTAGGTTATATAAGTAGTCCGGCGTCACATTGGTTTCTTGAAGGCAGATGGCTGCCGGACAGTGGCGGTTTATGAGCACCTGGAGGTCTTCTGTGCTGGTCCTCAGCCCCTGCAATTCCATTGTAAAATAGACCGCGGCTGATCCATTTGAAACGAGCTAAAGTATGTATGTAGAATTATCAGCTACTATCACAGAAGACAATCCCAATGGTCCATTGTAAAACTAGTGAGTGCATAGGTTGACGACGTGTAGCGTATGTTAAGTATATGAAAAGTGTGTATTTTAAAAAGGTAGGTAAAACAGGTCGGATCACGAAGAACTAACCGGAGCCCACGATCTAGCCGGTGCCTCAGAGGGCACACCGACACTCGGTCCAAGGGACTGGGTCCTTTGGCGAGAGCTCGGCGATCCTTAGTTAGTTAGTTATTTTGGCTTTAGGGCGCTTCGACCAGAGTTGATCATTCGCACCCATAACGTTTATCCTAGTGCTTCACGGTAGATAAGAAGTATTACCTTGGTGTGTACGTAGTTTGAAACCCAATCGCTGCTAAATAACGGAACAAGTTTCCAGAATGTACAAGTTTTGAGTTGTTTCCCAGAATGTCTTCATATGTCAAACGGTCCGCGTTTCGTCCAAAAAAGAATCGGCGCTCTGGTGTAAAGTGTTGGCACGTGAGTAGCAGGTGGCGTACAGTCAGCGCTTCCAGACAGCGGGGGCACCGCGGCCTTTCCTCCCCACACAGAAGATAGCGATGGGTAGCGTAGGTGTGCCCGATGCGCACTCTGCAGTGTGTGACCTCCTCTTGCCTGAATCTGCGCAGGCATGACGCCCAAGGTCCTAGATTTGACTTTATTTCATGTAGCTTATTATTGCCTTCTCTATCCCATGCCCTTTGCCATTTAGCGCGTATGAAAGTTGTTATCCTGGAGAAATGGTTCCTAGCAGGAAGTGGACATATGCATGGGCGGCGATTCTGTGCTGCCCACTTCGCCGCAGAGTCCGCGCGCTCATTACCCCACACCCCGATGTGGCTTGGGATCCAGCACAAGCGTATGGTTTTTCCCTCTTGTTCTAACGTAGTAATTCGTATGAAAATGTCAAGTAGTGTAGGGTCTGAGGGATAAAAAGCAGTCGGTGCCAAAAGGCTGCTAAGGGAGTCAGATAGCATCACATATAGAGCATCCTGGGAAACCTCGATAAATGACAATGCCTTCACGATCGCAATGAGTTCAAAGCTATAAACCGAGACATACACAGGTAAATTAAACGAACGTACAGTAGTACCACACACAAAGGCACACCCTGCTCCTGTGTTACTATTGGAACCATCAGTAAAGATCCTTGTGTGTCCTTGGTAAGAGTCCAGGTGCTCAATCGTTCTCGGCCGACACAATACTGACGGAATGTCCCCTTTGTGCATGGCTGACAAAGATATGTCAATCGGAGGTGAAACCAGGTTCCAGGGCGGTGTCGATAGTTTTTCTCTTCGCGTCACACGACGCACTCTCATTCTACTGTTTGTAAAGAGGTTCTGCATCCGCGTACAGAATGGTAATGTCTTCTGACTCCGTCCATTGGAAAAAGTGCCAAAATGCGGCGGGAGAGAACTGCGTCGTAAGTAGTGCGTAGGAAACTGCCGCAGCCTACATGCGTATCGCAATCCCAACATTTCTCGTCTCAGTGCCAGCGGGGGTTCGTTCGCCTCTATCGTCAGGCTTGCAGCTGGAGATGTTCTGAAGGCACCAGTAATAATACGCCGTGCTAAGTGGTGCACTGTATCTAAAGTACGCTTGTTGCTGGCGCAGGCACCATCATACACGTAGCACGCGTAGTCTAGTTTGGACCGGATAAATGATTTGTAAAATATCATCAGGGTTTTACTGTACGCGCCGTAAAACATTTTAGCAATACATTTCAGTAGGTTGAGAGACTTAAAACATTTTTAAGTGTCTTGATGTAGGGTTTGTATGTCAGACGGTTGTCAAATTTTACTCCCAGAAACTTCACGGCTGGTTTAACTGGGATAGGCTTGCCATACAGCTCAACGTCCAGTTCCTGGATACATCGTCGACGGCAAAAGTGTACTGCAGCCGTTTTGTCGGTGCAAAATCGGAAACCATTTTTGATGCTCCAGCTCTGGAGCGTGTTAACTGCAAGCTGCAGCTGTCGTGTCATTGTTGAAGTATTTGAGGCAGAGGACCAGGTTGCTAAGTCATCGACAAATAGCGATCGTCCGATGTTCGGTGGCACATCATCGCCAAATGTCATTGATCATCATGGCGAACAAAGTAACGATGAGGACACTGCCCTGCGGAACTCCATTGGTTTGTTGGAACCGTTCAGATAGTTCGTGGCCTACCCGGACGCGGAAGGAGCGTCCAGTCAAAAAGTTGCGAATAAAAGTGCCTAGATGGCCACGGATTCCACATTTTAGAGCTTTCATTAACATACCGTGGCGCCAGGTTGTATCATATGCTCCTTCGAGATCGAAAAAGATGGCTCCAGTGTGTCGCTTCTCCTGAAAGGCTACACGTACAGCATTGTCGAGTGTTAATAGATGGTCCGTTGTTCTACGGTGTTTCCTAAGACCTCACTGGGCGTTAGTAAAAAGGTCGTGTGTTTCTAAAAACCATGTGACCCGCACATTTACCATTTTTTCTAACAATTTACACAAGCAAGAGGTCAGAGCGATAGGCCGGTAGTGCAGCGGATCGAGCCCACTCTTGCCTGGCTTTAGGACGGGGACCACAGTGGCTTCCCGCCATGTGGCCGGGAATTGACCTTCTTCCCAAACCATGTTGAAAGTCGCAAGTAGGGCCTTCAGAACTCGTGACGGAAGATGCTTTAGTATCTCGTTGTGGATGCGGTCAGTTCCCTCTGCCACATTCTTCAGACTCCGTATTGCCGACCGTAGTTCTGCTGCTGTGATGCGCTCGTTATACGAGAAGTGCTCAGAAGCGGAAAAATTTATCGCTTAGCTTTCTAAGAGAGTCTTCCGATGACGAAACTGAGGGTGAATGTCTCCTGCTTGACTACGTGTCACTATTGCTTGGCCGATTGCGTTTGCAACATCGGAAGGATGGTTAACCTCTGCGCCAGCTACTCGGAGCACTGAGAGAGGAACCGAATTAAATTTACCAGCGATGCGTTTCACACGAGACCACACTTGTGCAATTGGGGTATATCGGCTCAGAGTGGCCAGATACTCCCTCCAGGATGTGCGCTTCGCCTCTCTAACTGTTCGTCGCGCGAAAGCTCTCGCCTTTCGGAAAGCTATCAAGTTGGCCGAAGAGCAGTTTTTGTTAAATTTCCTTAAAGCTCGTTTCCGTTCGCGTATGGCGTCCCGACATGCTTTGGACCACCATGGAACTGGAGTGCGGCGGGGAGCTCCTGACGTCCGCGGGATGCAGACATCGGCCGACTGCAAGAGCAGGGACGAGAAGTGTTCTACTGACAAAGTGGGGTTATTGTCGTCCTTTTCAAAGGGCCGAGGGGCGCGACTACCCCGATAAAACTGAGCTGGAGGGCAGGACCGGGGAAGTTGTCCTACCTGCGCATCATAGGGAGAGTTGGTCTTGCAGGGCCAGGTGAAGGACATGTACGTTGAGATGAGATGGGCATTGTAATGGGGGCGTATGGATGGAAGGACGAGTGAGGAACTCTTAGTCTCGCCCCTAGCCACGGACCGATGGCCGAGTCCGCTGGGTCCTTAAGGCACTAAATCCCCCCCCCCACCACCACCACGGAAAAGTGGTGCCTCGTCGGGGGGGGCGATCCTTGGCCCGACGGAAAGCCGGATGTCGGCAGGCCTCGCTTCTGGGAGCCCAGTCCGGGTGGGGGCGGGGGAGGGCCCATGCTGTAAGGAGCCGGTCCCTCCATTCGCCATCGCGGCGACGGGGCGGCCGGCCTTTGGGGTGGAGCCTTGTCAGCCCCTCGACGGCTCATCGCTCGGGCCTTCTCCATATCTACGAGACGCGCTCGCTTCGCTTCGCAAGTTCGCCTTTCGGCTTCTTGGTAAGTAAGTCTGGCCTCGGATATCTGAATTGGTCGGTTTGTGCCACGGGACGGAGATGGAGGTGCGGAAGAAGAGGTTGAGTGTGGGGGCGAGGTCTGGCTTGGGGGAAGGGCGGAGGGTTCAGGAAGGGAGGATTTGGAGGTGGTGCCGGTACATGGGGGAGGCGAGGGTGATGGAGGAAGGACGGGGAGTGAGAGACGGGCGATTCGTGGTGGATGTGAAGGGGCTGGACTTGGGTGGAGGGGATCGAGCAGGTCTCTTTAACTGCTGGACCTGTGTCCACTCCCCACCCCTAGATGTTGATCGGGGATCGTGGTAGACGGAGAGGGGCTAGGATTGGGTGGAGAGGGCCGAGCAGGCCTCTTAGAGCGCTGAACCTGGGTCCACTCCCTCATTCGACGTTGGTCGGGGCGACGCATCTGGTGAGCAAACACCGCATCCACTAGTGGCAGGTGGTGCTTCCGCCGCTTCGGCGTGTTGAACAAGTTGTCCTTGTTCCTTGGGCGACGCAAGGGCCACACCAAAAGATAGGAGCAGTGTTGTGAGTTGGGCAATTAGCTCGGAGATGTTGGGCTGGGTGTGTTGGGAGCCTATGAGAGGTTCCTTTTGGGTGTGTTTTGCCATTGCAGGGTTCAGTTTTGCCGCTGCTGCGGAGTATATTTTTGGGTGAGTTCTTTCATAGAATTCACGGGCCTCCCGAAATGTGATCTTGATTGTACATTTTAGAGTAGCTATCTCTTTCTCTTTCAGGAAGATGGGACATTAGCGATCGTAAGACGCGTGGGGTTTCTGATTAGGGCCGCAGTTTGAACATTTTGGACATTCAGCCTCACTTGGCAAGCTGATGGAAAACAATGGTAAACGTTAGGCTGACGTAGTACTTAGAAAGCAACAATTTGTTTCACAAACGAACAGTGTGGCTTCGGAAGAAACAGAAGCACCGTTCACCATATTTTACTTTTGTATACCTCAATTCGTGCAGCTTTTAAACAGAAACAACATATTAATGCTGTTTTTTTTTACATTCAAGCGGCATATGACACGACCTTGCGCTATGGTATTCTTCTAAAGCTTCAAAGAAGTGGAATCCGTGGCCGTATGGGCACATTCTTGCAAAACTTTCTATCAGACAGTTTGTTTTCGTGTTCGCATTGGTGACCATTTATCTCCACGCTTTCAACTCGTAAATGGAATTCCTCAGGGCAGCGTGCTGAGTGTTGCTCTCTTCGCCATCATGATCAATGACGTCTTTGCTGGCTTCCTTCAAGCATTGGTCGATCTCTTTTTGTGGATGACATAGCTATTTGGTCCTCTTCTTCAAGAGCCTCTACTTCATCCAGGCAACTTCAGCTGGCGACAAACCTGAAGTGCTCCAGAAATGGAGCACCATGAATGGTTTTATGTTGTCCACCACAAAAACAGCAGCAATGCATTTCTGTCGCCGTCGTTGCTGTCGTGATCTTACACTGATGCTGTATGCTGAACCCATTAAATTACACCCTGTATTTAAGTTTTTAGGAATATATTTTGACAGCCGTCTGCTTTACCGGGAACATCTTAGAATTATCCGTGACAAATGTATAACATCTCTGAATAATTTAAAATGTGTAGCACGAACATCTTACGGAAGTGACAGACAAACACTGCTACTCCTTTATTGATCTCTCATCCGCTCAAAACTAGATTACGCCTGCTTTGTTTATGATGGTGTCTGTGCATCCGGAAAACGTGTTCTTGATACTGTTCATCAGGCAGCTCTGAGAATTGTGACGGCGTTTCGAACCACGCCATTCGCGAGCTTGCTGGCTGACATCAACGAGCCACCAATTTTCCTGAGGCGACAGATGCTCGGGATGCGCTACGCTTGTAAACTGCTCAATTTCCTGCAGCATCCAGCTTATCAAGCGGTGTTCTCGCGTCACATCCTATCAATCTTCTTACATGGTGGCGTCCGTATATATAGACCTATGTGCACTAGAATTCGAGACCTTTTTGCCGAAAGCCAACTGGAATTGCTCAGGGTGAAGCGCGCCCCGCAGGCTTATACACCCCCGTAGCGACTTCTGTCACCTAGCCCTAGAATAGACCTCGTATTGGCCGACATACGCAAAGGGGATGTTTCCCGGACGAATTTCGCGCACGTGCTCTGGAGCACATATCGACATTTTATGACAACTACGCAAGCACTTTTACCGATGGATCAAAGACCGACACCGGGTTTGGAAGCGCCTTTGTAGGCGACACAGCCACCAGATCGTTTACACTATCGAAACATGCGTCCGTGTACCAGGGGTGGCGATTTTTGAAAAACATTGGGGGGCCGAAGTGCCAACGCACTAGACCCCTCCCCCCCACCCCCCCAAAAAAAAACTCATCGGATTTAGCCCACTATATTTTCAGATCTCAGAAATTCTGATTTTTTATTCGACGATGTGTATGTTTATGTTTATTAAGCATCCTCACCAACGGGGAAAATCGTCCAATAACTGGTGAAGTCACATAATTAAAAGAGCAGTGTTCAGTACATGTCAACATAACAACTCTTGGTTGGCTCTTGGTTCTACGACACGTCGACCGTTGTGTCATATAGCGTCGCCAATCTCTCACGCCGATTGGTCGCGGGCGAAGAGTAGCGACAGGTGAGACTCGAACTCACCAACATAACAACTCTGAGTAATAGCATGCGACTGCAGTGCCATATAATGGGCTCGGATCTATCGTCACCGTCACCGTAACCGTCACTGTTACCCTCCTCCTCACTCCACACACCAACAAACACACACCGGCTTAAATAAAAATACTTCAGCGATCAGATGCAGGCTAAAACACACCGGCATTGGTGAAGCATCAGAGCACAGCAGATCTGAACGGTGATAACGATGGGTGAAAGTATTTCCTTGGTGCCTAACGTTAGGGAGGGGAATTTTAACCTTCAGTACGCCACTGCGGCTGCTCGACGTGTTTTTTCCGCAGATTGCACAATCGAGAGTAGAAAGGCCCTTCGGATAATTTTCTTTTGGGACCCATTCTTCATTTTCCGGTGCTCTGGTCGATTCGATGGAGTCCCCTTGTGGTTTTTGTGGTGAAGTCTATTTTTATAAGCCCCCTGCAGGCTATTTTTGGAACCCGGTACGATTCTTCTGGCTCTCGGTGCGTTTTTTCCGGTGCCCAAACAGGCTTCTTTTCCGGCGTTCGACGACTTCTTATTTTGTGGATCTTTGACGCAATTTTTCCGTCCGCAAGGTGACATTCCGGGTATATATTGGTACTTGAGAAGCCAGCTGCAACTTGTGGGGCTCTGGCACGACGTTTTGGCCCCAGTGAGATTTTCAAGAGAAGCGGCGTGAATGTGTTTTTGTTTAAGTGCGATTTTTTGGGGCCCCGTCGTCACTTGTTGGGATCCCTTGCGGTGGCTACGACACGTTTGTGGGGGCCCAACAAGTTGTGTGGGCTTTTGGAGCTATTGTTGAGATCCCAGATTGATTTATTGTGTCCGGACTATTTTTCATATACCCGGCTTCATTTGTTGGGTGATCTCAACGATACTTTTAGAGCCCCGGTGGGACCTGTCAGGCCTCTGGCGTGATTATCAGGGGCCCGGGTGATAATTCTTAGTACCCCAGTCTCGGCGTGATTTTCAGGAGGCCCCGGCCCGACCGTTTGTGGCCCCGTCGTGATTTTCTTGAATCCCGGCACGACTTGTTTGCGGCCCCAACGTGATTTTCAGGGGCCCAGGTGCAAACTTTTGAAGCCCCAGCGTCATTATCGGGGCCCCTGCGCTACGTTTGGGACCCCCAAAGTGAATTTTCTGAGCCCCGGTGCGATTTTTGGTGGACCGAGTGAAATTTTTAGGGAGCATAACGCATTTTTTTCCTAAGCTCGGCGGATTCTTGTGGGCCCCACAACCTATCAGGAGGGGGGAGGGGTGAGGCAACTGCCCACAATTCCCCCTCCCCATTCGGTATGTCACTGTGCCATGCAATGATGCAACATAAGAATCCAGGAATAGTTCATCTGTTTCATCACTCACATGTGATTTCAACTCCCCAGTTATCCAGCCAGTTTGAGGAAAGTCAAACATCTGCTACATGTATCAGCAAGGATGGATTGTAAGGCAACATGGATACCATGGAATTCCGGTCACAGTAGTTATGCTGCAATACATACCTTCTTCAACAGACTGCTTTGGAGATGGATGAGTTCCTGAAGTTTGGTCAGGGCTGGAGTTGGAGGTGGATGGAGCAACACTGTGAAGGACATAACATATGGTTCAAGAGACTTGTTTCCATTAACAATACAGGGGATGAAGTAACATTTTCATTGACTTCTATGGTTTTCATTGGCTTCATTGACTTCTATGGTGTCCTGAGTAAGTAGGACAATCGAGATGGGTTTCTGTTATATGCATTGTAGAAGCAATGTTATAATGTAGCTTTTATACCCCAGTGAGAATGGTATGGATTCACTCATAAGTGAATTTGCAAACATACTGATATATCAGTTAACAACAATGCAGGGAGCTATGTGATCAACATGGTCTGTGCCCTAAAGCTCAAATAACTAAGTAACAATGCAGGGAATCTGCTGCATACCAGTTTCACCATAAATTAGCCATGATATATGGCATCATACTTCCCATGCTATTTATAATAATGAGCTATATTTTGTGTACAAACATCAGGACATTAGAAATGTTAATTAACGTTACACACATCAGCTCCTAACAAGTGTCAGCAATACATTTCCTTCATGTGCTTTAAACATGATTCAAGAAAGCACTGTCATCGATTTTAAACTTGCAAAAAGAGTGGGCCGCCTGGCATTTGAGTGCTATTTGAGTGAATTTGCTGTCTTGTTAGTGAACTGACCACTTATTGAGATATAAGTACTTTAACTTTGCCTGCTTCCATCATGAAAATTTGTCATGTTCCAATACATCAGAAATCATCAGAATAACTTCCTGTCCACAAACCGGTGTATGCATTTCTATGCATTTCTCATATTTATTAACATAAATGATGTAGATCTGATCTGCAAATTTATAACTCAGAAAATTTTATCAGCACAGGATTCCATTCCTGAAAATATAGTACTTTCAACATGTTATTGTTCTTTGTGAAGCAATAAGTGCAATGCTCTCATGCAGCATGCAGATGGAGGTTCATCACGTGCACCAGGTAGCAGAAAAAGAAATATTATTGCAGTCTAAGGTAACCACAAGACAGGTTTTACACCCATTTTACCTCCATGAATCATTCAAAGGAGCTAGGTTTTGCCTAGTTGCGTTAGGCTAGGCTTTTGTTGTAAGTTAGCGACTAAAAAAAGTCTTCAAAAACGATTCAAGCTAGATTAGGTTATGTTAGACTTTTTAAGTTGAAAATGTTTGAGAACAAATTTTTTTTTGGGGGGGGGGGGTGGGATTGGGCATAAAAATAATCATTTCTTGCATGGAAGTCTAGGCTAGCTTAGGTTAGGTTATGTTACATGTTTTTTTTATCTGAACTTTATTTTTTATCCTATATTACTGGAATCCAAGCCCCCTTTTCCATGTTATTTTTCCTCACAATTGAAAAGTGTGCATCTGCAGAGGAAATGAGCGGTTACATCATGTTCAGCACATTAACAAACACTGCATTAAACATTTTTTTTTTAAAGAAGTCAGAGTACCATCAGCTGAAAAATTACCCACAAACCCAAGTATTATCACAGTTTAAGGTAACCACAAGACAAGTTTTACACACATTTTACCTCCATGAAGGGGGACGAGTGGTCTAGGGGTAAGATGCTCGTCTCACAATCGAAAGGTTGCGGGTTCGAGTCTCACCTGTCGCTACTCTTCGCCCGCGACCAATCGGCGTGAGAGATTGGCGACGCTACATGACTCAACGGTCGACGTGTCGTAAAACCAATAACCAACCAACCTCCATGAAGCATACAAAGGGGTTAGGTTTGTCAGGTTAGGTTAGGCTTCGGTTGTAAGTTATTAAAAGAATCATTTGTTGGTAAATAATTTTTGTTAATTATTTTTCTACAAAAAAAGAATAAACGGTTCAGGCTAGCTTAGGTTAGGTATTTTAAGTTGAAAATATTTGAGAAAATGCCTCGAAAATTTAGATTAAAAAAAATTAATTTCTTGTATGGGAAGTTGAACTATGTTAGGTAAGGACATCATACATCTGGAACATTATTTGCATGCTATATTTCCTTACTCCACACCCTTTTTTGGTGTTATTTTTTACTCCCAATTGAAAGGCATACAGTTGCAGACGAAAGGACGTTAAATTTGTGCTTTTATGTGTTTTATTAATATTTTTTATTTAAATTTCCAGTGCAATGTTTATGAATGTCACTAAGCTGATGACACTACTCAGTTTCTGTGCAAATGCTTGTGGTTGTGAGCAGGTTGTGAGCAAAATAACATTAAAAATGGGCTTGGAGTTAGTAACATAGCAATTAAAAGAAATACATTACAAATTCAACATAACCTAACGTAACCTAGCCTAACCTGACCTTGGAGAAAACAACTACAAAAACAAGATTGGAAACATATATAGCAATTTATTTTCTTGAAATTTTGCAAATGAAAAACCTAACCCAACCTAATCTAACCAGAATTATTGTGCTTTAAGGTGGTAACTAGGCAAGTTATTACACATTTGCCTCCATAAAGCAAACAAATGGGCTATGTTTGGTGATGTTAGGTTAGTTTAAGTGTTTAAGTTCGACATTTTTTGCAAAAATTGTTCCAAAATTTGAAAGAAATACATCTTTTTTCTTTAAAAGCAGCTTATGTTAGATTAAGTTAAGTTGGGTTACATTTTTTAATTGTAAAAAAAAACATTGCTTGAAATTTTTACAACTTGATGTTTTGGTTTTGTTTTTATCCAAGGGGAGGTTAAGCTAGGTTAGGTCAGGTTATGTTGCATTTTTTTATTTAAAAAATATACTTTACCCTATGTCACCCAATTCAAAGCTTTTTGTTGGTGTTATTTTGCTCACAGCCTGAAATGTAGGCATTTGTATAGAAAATGAGTGGTCCCATCATCTGAGTCACTTTCATAAACATTGCATTGAAATGATACATTCCACGAATTCATAAAACACCTTAAAACACAAATTTACCAAAATGAGCAGTAACATCATGTTCATCACGTTCCTAAACATTGCACGGAAAAAAAATTACTCAGAAATTACCTTAAGCTGTAAATTTACCAAAAGGTGTGCCAACCCCTGGACGGAAATGCAACACTAGGTGCCCCAATCCTGGGCAGAAAGGGCACTAAGAGCAGTGGAATGAAAATATTAATAAAAGTAAACTAAAAACAGCTTTTCTTGAAGACAAACGTGGTAGTTATGTGATATTAACATGGAAACCCTGAGCACAAATCAGAAAAAAGCATGGACTGGACTTTTTCAAGCTTACCTGCCAACTTCTTCAACTACTGTTCCTTTGGGAATTAAACATCAGCAAGCTATTTATTCACTATTTAAAATCACGCCAATCCGCAGATACATCAGCATGTGCAAAGTACAAAAACGAATCAGTACGACGTCACATGAGATTGGCCTCCGGATTAAACACTGCGCGCAATTGCACCACAAATGTCTTACCTCCGTCACGTTTGTCACTGTAACCTCAAATTTAGGCTTTAGGCGCTGGAATTTCTGTAACTGGAATTTTTTCTTTGGATGTTACGATTTTGGATGTTCTGAGGAACGCCCATCACGATTTGTGACATTTAATACGTGCTAGTGTCTATCGATACAAATCGACACCCCTGCTTTGGAGAAAAAAATAGAAACAAATATTAAGATATATATATTCTGAAAATTTTATAAATTGAACAACCGAACCCAACTTACCCGAACCTAATGTCAGCTGCTTTTGAAGGAAAATTTCCGATTTTATTTTATTTTTAAAGTGATTGAACAATTTTTCCAAAGGTAAACAACTAAACTAGCCTAACCTAGCCAAATCGGTATTATTGTGCTTTAAGGTGGTAACAAGACAAGTTTGTGCACACATTTGCCTCCATATAGCAAGCAAATGGGTTAGGTTTGGTTAAGTTAGGTTAGTTTAGGTTTTTCAAGTTGGAAAACTTAAAAACATAATTCCAAAAAAGTTTCCCCAAAAAATTGCTTATTATTTGGTAACCTTACGGTCTAAGGTGTTCTTTTCTTCCTTTAAAAAGAAAAAAAATGCAGAATACCATGTTTATGAAGGTGACTAAGATGATTGGACCCACTTATTTTCTGTGCTTACTTTTCAGGTTGTGAGCAAAATAATGCCAAAAGGGCTTTGAGTTCGGTAACATAACATAAACATAAATGTTTTTTTTAATGCAACAAAACCCTGACCTATTTTT
The DNA here is from genome assembly GCA_034440615.1 of Ashinkailepas kermadecensis. Classification (NCBI taxonomy): domain Eukaryota; kingdom Metazoa; phylum Arthropoda; class Thecostraca; family Neolepadidae; genus Ashinkailepas; species Ashinkailepas kermadecensis. Next base: position 88,564 of record JAOTOM010003165.1, read on the forward strand.
TTAGAACAAAAAAGTAACTAAATTCAAATGTCACTTAATTTATGTTCTGAAAATTATCAACCTTAAAAAAGAAACCTAACCGAGCCTAACCTAACCTAAGCTGATTTTGAATACAAAATAATATTTTTTTGTGAACATGGTTGTAATTTTTTCCGGAAACTTTTGGGTATTATTGTGCTTTAAGGTGGGAACAAGAAAAGTTGTATGGGCGCTGTATGACCAACGCAGTCAATGCGGCGGTAAACCCAAGTAACCAACCAACCAACCCAGGAAGATGTAAGCTGTACTTCCACAGTGGAGGGAATTCCAGCTATTTTGTTTGTTTTTGCACACAATTTTACATTTTTCAGCAAAAGGTGGACAGTCAGTCCACTATCTAATCCAAACATGTTTTTATTCCGTAGAAAATGTGCTGGTTAACATCAATGTTTCTACTTAGCATGGGGTTTTTCATTTTTTTCCTTTAGCTTTCTTATCAGCATAAAATAGCATAGGTTATTGGGGGGGCCCAAATCAACATTGGTGGGCGGGCAAGATCAACATTGGTGGGGCCATAGCCCCCACAAAAGGATACAAATCGACGCCCCTGCATACATGCATGATTTTGCACTTATCAAAATTTAATTTCACCTGCCATTTTTGGACCACTTCACAAGCTCTTCTAAGGCTTTCTGTAACATGTACCTAGGCGCCTAGGTACCACGTAAATATCAAGCTGATAGTGTGATGAGTGGGCTGTTGAGGTTAATTATAGTTTGTATATCCACACTCCCAATGATAACTGACTGTTGTTCACGGGACTGGAGTGTATGCAAGTTTGACAATGACAATTGGTTTTTGTGCACACCATTTTGAATTTTGTAGCAAAAGGTGGAGAGTCAGTCCACTATCTAACCCAAATCTGTTTTTTTAATTGCAAAATGTGCTGGTTAACTTCAACTACATTTTCTATGTACCTAGCATGGTGTTTTCCTTCTTTTTTCCTTCAACTTTTTTTATCAGCATAAAAATAGCATATGTTATTGGGGAGGCCCAAATCAACATTGGGGGGGCCAAGATCAACATTGGTGGGGCCCTGGCCCCCACAAAAGGATACAAATCGACGCCCCTGACACCAGGTACTGTCCCTGCACCAATTGCTCTACCAGTTGCACCCCTTGTCACCCACCCTGCACAAACAAGATCTCATGAAAAGTGCCATACTTCCAACTTTGCAGTCAGGCCTGAACTGAAGTGATGGCCAATTTATGCTTTGTGGTGCTTTACAACTTCTTGGAATTTGTTTCCAGTACAATGTTGGACATGATTAAGATGACATAGCCACTTGTCTCCTCTGAAAATGAGTGGTAAATGGGGGGGGGGATCTGTAGCTCAGTGGTTAAGCTGAGCATCTGACATGTCAGAGGTACAGGGTTCAATTCCTCACAATGCCAGCCCTTCCTGCCAAGGTGGGAGGCAGCTTGTGTCATATGGCTCCAGCTGCTGAGTGTATCTTAAAGCCACATAAAACCAACCTCTACAAATGTTTGCTTTTCATTTGGAGAGCAAAATAACACAAAGGAACTTAGATCATATAGTTAGAGCTAGATCATATGGCATTGGAAATAATGTTGAAAAGGATGTAACATAGCCTAACTAAACCCATTTTAACTTCCCTGTTAAGAAAAAATTAAGCTTTCCCTGGGCATTTTCCAAATTCAAAGCAATGTAGCATAACCTGCTTCAGTGGAAGCACAATTTACCATTGGTTGGTTATTGGTTTTACGACACGTCGACCGTTGTGTCATGTAGCGTCGCCAATCTCTCACGCCGATTGGTCGTGGGCGAAGAGTAGCGACAGGTCAGACTCGAACTCACAACCTCAATTTACCATTATTTTTAGGTGCAACAAAATATATATTCCCCAAGTTGACAAACCTAACCTAACATAGCCACAACAACATAACCCCTTTATTTGCTTTGTGGAGCTAAAATATGCATTGAGCTTCTTTAGTAAATACATTAAAGCACAATGATACCAAAATAACAAACAACAAACAGTTTTATGGAGGTGAAGCATGTGATTAACTTGTATTGTAGCTGCCCTAACCTGCAATACCAAAACTGGTAGACTGTATTTAACATTAACCTGATTTCAGATGTTGAGTTGCTTTCTGCAGAAGTAGAGAACTACTCATGCCTCTGGGATAAGGCCTGCCCTGGATATGCCCTAAAGCATAGGAAAGACAGGGCTTGGGCTGAAGTAGCCAAATCACTTCAGTGTTCTGGTGAGTGGTTAAGGGCATATTACGAGCCATTTAGCCATTTATGCCTGGCTAGGCCTGTGAAGGGAGGATATAAGAAGAGAAAAAGCTGAACCCCCAAATTAATGTCATATCATTAGTTCTAAAGAACTGTCTACCTGAGTGTGCTACCTGCATGATGTCACGCAGCGCAGTGGCAGGTTCTGCGGCGGCGCAGGTAGCAGCTACAGTGCCGTCCTCCTGGCCTGCCTCGGTGAAGGTCTGCTGCAAAAAGTTGTGCAGCGCGCATGTCGCCTTCACCAGGCGGATGGCGTTCTGCGGGGAGCTGCCGATGGGCCCACGGTAGATGCGCCATCGCTGTGCCATGAGGCCGAAAGCGTTTTCCACGCAACGGCGCGCGCGGCTGAGGCGGTAATTGAAGATCCGCCGGCCGTCCGCCTGAGGGCCCACTAGCGACACGCGCGGATACGGCCGCATCATGTGGCGCTGGAGGGGGAACGCCTCATCCCCAATCAGGTAGTGCGGCAGCACCATGTCGCTGTCCGGCAGCGCCCGTGGCGGCGGCAGGACGTCACCTGCCTCCATCTGGCGGCGAAGCAGAGTCGCCAGGTCGGAATTAGCGAATATTCCGCCGTCGCTTTCGCTGCCGTGGCTGCCGACGCTAACATAAATAAACCGGTACGAGGTGTCCGCAACGGCCAGCATCACCAGGCTGAAGAAGCCCTTGTAGTTATGATACACCGATCCAGAATTTGCAGGTTTCTCCAGGGCAACGTGTTTCCCATCAATCGCCCCAATGCAGTTCGGCAGCTGCCATCTGGTGTTGAAATATTCGGCTGCGGCCTTCCAGTCGTCACTGGTGGGTGGTCGGAGCACCAGTGGCGCCAGGCGGTTGTAGATCGCGTCACACACCTCGTACACGAGCTGGGGCAGGGTGCACGTGGCGATCCGGTACGACTCTGCCACAGTCTTAATGGTGCCGCCTCCTGCCAGATACCTACAAAGTGTACGGGGTTTAGTGTTTTAGCATAGTCCGATAGAGGATCCCCGCAGGGTTGGTGCGGGAATCCTGTGTTTCGACAATATTCCGGTAGGGGATTCCCCTTCTCGGACGGGGTGGGAAGTTGGAAATGTGGAGGACATTGAGGACAAACCGTAATAATGCCTTACAGACAGTGGCCGAACCAAAAGATTTTTCCCAGTGGCGCAGGGGTGTCACTGTACGCACTAGGGGGGGGGGGGGGAAACTGGCCCCCAACGATTTACGTGGCCCCCTCCATTATTGGTTCCCCCCAACAATCCGACCGAAGCTTAATCATTGGGCCTGGGAAGGCGTCCTTCCAGAACGATTGAGTGCATCCTCACCCCCGCTCAACGAGTATTTTTTAGCCGTTGTGCCCTTCTCGAGATAATATGGCCATCAGAAACATCAATTTCCTCCCCCCCCCCGCCACCCAATCAATTTCACGAAATGAGACCTGTGCAATGGCGACCCCGGGTGACTAGTGGTATTCAGGACATACCATATGCAAACCACTGGGCGCGAATGATCAATTCTGGTCGAAGCGCCCTAAAGCCCAAATAACTAACTAACCAATATACAAACCACTACAAGCAATAGCGTGGCGACGGTGACATAGCGAATGTCGGGGAAAGATGGGGAGGGGTTCATTCAGGACTTACGATTATAATAAATTGCGCACAATGCAGGAGACGGATGTTTTATTTATTATATCAGGGCGATTCCACCCTTATCGGGTGGAATCGCCACCCCTGCCCCTCACATACTCGGGTCTAAAAGGGTCCTGCCGTAAACGATTCAATAAAGCGCAGAAGTTGCTTTGGATTGGTAAGCAGCGGTCACCAGACAAGCTGACCATATTACATAGCGACCTGAAATGAGAATATGATGGGTAATAATTACTAATAATCATAATAATAATAACTCACCTCAATGTTACCGCCAGTCGTTCTTCGGGTGAAATCGGAACTCTCATGGTGGTGGTTGTTTTCTCGATGTCACCTCTGATGAGCTCAAGGAGCTGGTCAAACTTGGCAGGTGACATCCGGAAGTACCGTTTGTGGTCTGCTTCGTTATGCCTCAGCTCCGCGACCAGCCTTGCGAATTCACCTTCCTCCCCTCTCTTGGGAAGGACTGGCCGGACCCACATGCGCTGCTGGCGGTGCTGCACCCTACGAAGCAGTCGTCGACGGGCTTCGGCCAGCAGGAGAAGGCGCATCTGCTCGTTGGCGTGCCCCCGCCGAGGTACAAACCGTCTCACGGTGCGATATCCCTGCCGGACTCCGGCAGCGCGGGCGGTCTCGGCCGCAGCAGCAGCGAGAGCGGTCCCGGCCGCAGCGGCAGCGGGAGCAGGGACGACTGCAGCGGCAGCGGGAGCAGGAACGGCCGCAGCGGCAGCAGTAACGGCCGCAGCGGCAGCAGGAACAGCCTCAGCGGCAGCAGGAGCGGTACCGGCCTCAGCGGCAGCGGGAGCGGTACCGGCCTTAATTTCATTTGCCATTTTGTATCATTTTATTTATATGAAACAAGTGGGGAGGGTAATGTCCTCATACATGGGTATCAGTTTGCCTGGTTTGTTTGCAAGGTAGCTGAGGGAGGGAGCATGACCCACGAGTCATGGCGATATTTCCCTCTCCGCCCGTCAGTCGGACGGTTCAACATCTATTTGAACTCCCTCCCCACTCAGCCGAGGAACCCCGCCGCGTTAGATATTCCGCATCCTTTGTCCGTTTCTAAACACGCTGTTCCACCTCGACTGTGGCACAAAAACGGTCTCAAAGTTGGGGGGGGGGGGGAGGGGGAGAAAAACGCTCGGTTACCGCGCCCTTCTTGATCCTGGCAGGGATGAGGAAGTTGTCTTCCCTAGTTTTTGGCGCCTTTCTCAGCTCGTTAAGAGGAAGATTTCTCCTCTGCATCCCTTTTATTATCGTAACCTCACCATCATGTCCGCAAGAGAAGGAGCCCTTCTTGTAATGATGTACCAAATACCTAGAAATTAATGCTGTCGAGGTACTAACCTGGGTGGTAATGTTTGACTCAATTAGTCATGCAGTCGATCACTTATGTATGACTCAGTAAATAAACAACTGAGACGCTTCATAGCGCATTGGATGGATGACGTCATCCTGCTGGTATGACGTTGGCAGAATGAAGCGTGACGTCAGAGTCTGCCGCCGCCTGCTACTTTCTGCCACTTTCTGCCGCTCCCTGCCAATTTCTGCCGCCGACGTCGCCGACGTCGGGTCTGCCGACGCACGATTCTGCCGGAATTCTGTCGCGTGTAAACAGGCCTTAAATGTTTAAAGGCCCGTTTACACGCGGCAGAAAACCGACATAATCCCGGCAGAATCGTGACGTTGGCAGGACTGAGCAGGACCCGGCAGAACCGAGCAGAATCGAGCAGAGCCCGGCGTCGGCGACGTCCGGAGCCTCTGACGTCACAGCACAAATGGATGATGTCACGCAATGTATTAGCCATAGTAATTTTGATTTAGTAGTTTCATCGACGTCGGCGACGTCGGCGGCAGGCAACTTCAAATATTCCAAGTTGTCTGCCGCGTGCTGGCGTCAGACGCGAGCGTCGGAAGGTTTCTTCTGTCGTTGCTGTTTGAATTTTAGGCGGGTAGGCAACTTCTACGTTAGCAAAATAAGTACTGATTGTCATGGATGGGGATATTGGTGAGTAAATTGTGCTTTCCGTTGTCCTTTGTAATATATCATTAACTACATAATCAAAGTCAAAGTCAAAGTCATTTATTAAGGCACTGCCACATTGTGGAACTTACGAAATACCTAGTCAATTGATCACATTCCTGCCATCACGTTAGATAAAATTGTAAAAGATAAAGGATAAAATCACATTACAATTTACGGACGGTGCAGCTTCGTAAAAATACCGGCTAGAAATTCATTCAGTTGCTCATGACATCCAATACAGACAAGCATTGCGACTCTGGTATGGTTCTTCACGCAGGTCACCTAGCTACCTAGTTGTATGGTTGAGGCTGATAGCCGCACGAAGGTAGCACGGCTAATTGTGTCGCGTGCTTGACCGGGAAGCGCATTCCACTGGAGAGTGGAGCGGTAGGAGAAGCCCCGCTGGGTGGCTGCTAACCTACATCGTTGCAGGTGAAGTGCCCCAGCATCGGTAGCACGAGTGCTTCTCTCCGACACAGCAGAGCGTTCAACAAACATTTCCCTGATGGCAGATGGGCAGTTCGCGCCGTGTATCGCTTTGTGTGCGTTGCACAGGTCACGGTGTCGCACCATCTCCTCAATCCTATCCCAGCCCAATTCGCGCAGAGAGGACGAGATGTGGTCGCGCTTCCGTCTTCCAGTGACCAGCCTAGCCGCGAAGTTTATGCACTTCTGCACTCGCTTCATGCGGCACGCATCTACCCCACCCCATACGGAAAGGCAGTAAAGGATATGGGGGAACACATGGACTTGGACGAGGAGCTTCAGGACTTCAGGGGTGAAGTGCTGCCGGAATTTGAAGAGGGACACGATGATGGCGGTGCACTTCCGGATGATGGAGGATATGTGCTTCTCCCACGTCAGCTGCTGGTCGAGGAATACTCCGAGCACTTTTACTGTTGGGGCCGGGTGGATAGATTTGTCCGAGATCATGATGTGAAAACCTGAAGCTTTTTTGAGAGAAGATCTGGTGCCAAGAATGGTGAAGCAGGTCTTGTCCGGGTTCATTTTTAGACTATTGGACTGGAACCATTTTTGGAGTGCATGGAGAGATTCCTCGACCCGCAACCGAAGGTGGGAGAGGCTGACGACGTCAGGAGCAGAGTGGTCTAGGAGGTCGGTGTCGTCAGCGTAGGCCACAAGGCGACCGTGAGGAAGGAAGGAGGACAGATCATTGATGAAGAGGAGGAACAGGATCGGCCCAACGATAGACCCCTGAGGGACACCGTGGGTCAGGAGGAGTGTGGAGGAGCCGCCCGAGACCATCTGCTTCCGATCAGAGAGGTAGCTTTTGAACCACGGGGACGGGATGCCGTACCACCCCAGCTTACTCAGGAGAACGCCATGGTCAACGCTGTCGAAGGCCTTACTTAAGTCAATCGTCGTTAACGACGCGACGTGACCGATGTCGATGGCCCTAGAGATCCATTCGACAGCGTCGAGCAGGGCGTCCTCCGTCGAATGACCGGTAGGCGGTAGGCGGTAGGCGTACTGAAACGGGGACAGAATATTGTTCGACAACAGATAAGCCACAAGTTGGGAGCAAACGACTTTTTCCGTGATTTTGGAGAGAACAGAGAGATTCGAGATAGGCCGAAAGTTGTTCACATCATCTCGCGTGCCAGATTTGTGAATGGGAGTGACGCGGGCGACTTTCCAAGCACTCGGGAAGGTTTGTGAGGTGATGGATGTGTTGACGAGGTGGAGCAGGTGCGGGCCGATCACTGCAAAACATCGCTTGACCGCAAACAATGGTACGCCATCAACTCCCACCGCTCGAGACGAGCACATACGGCTCATGGCCTTCGATAACTCGGGGAGCGTGGCGGGACACAACACAAGAGCAGAGGCGCACACTCCGGGTGGTCTGGGTGGGCACTGCTCTATGTCGCCGGTTCGTCCCGCCTCCTCGGCAATACGGGCTCCCACCGCTGCGAAGTGGGCGTTGAAGTCGTCTGCCCTCGCCGTGGTGTCGTCGTCTCTGCCTGGGAGGCCTGCCGCGGGACGGAGACCGAAATGCTTCATTTGGCTCCAGAATGAGCGCCGATCGGTCAACAGGTCCGCACACAAGAACTCGCGCCTGGCCCTGACCTGCTCGCTCATGAGCCCGTTCTTACATCTCCGGTACTCCTGGCGTGCGGTGTCGTCATCTTCGCTCCTCCTCCACACCTCGCACGCCTCGCGACAGTCCTCTTTTGCAGCATCGATGCCGGGGTCGTTACGCAGCCACGGACAGTCAGGGTGCCGGATCCTGCTTGTCACCAGCGGGCAGTGCAGGTCCACGCTGCGTTCCAGATGCGCATGAAGACTTCAAGCTTGCCGTCGATGTCGGCGCGGTCGTACATAGGCTGCCAATCGGTGGTGATGAAGTGCAGGCAGAGTGTGTCCCAATTCATCTTCGCCCACGGCCTTCTGGTAATGGGTGGCAGTGGCCTGTTCCGCTGCCTCCTGACCTCGCCCCTGAGCAAGACCGGCAGGTGATCTGCCACCGGCTCCGGTAGGACAGTGACTATCGCCTTCCCGTCGGGCAGGTTTGTGATGGCTACGTCCAGCAGAGACGGTCTGGGGAGGAGGTGGGTTGGCTCTCGCACGAGCTGCCCCAGGTTCAAGTCGTTGAGTGAGGACAGAAAACGACGTGATGCAGCACTCTCCGCTCCTTCCAGTAAGTTCAAGTTGTAGTCTCCAAGACCCAGCACTGGATGTCCTCGTGAGACTGCTTCCCGGAGCTGGCGCTCGATCAGATATATATGTATAATGGGTACCTACATGACAATGAACGCAATGGGCAGACTGAAATGAATTGAGGGCACACCACAGGGTACTAGGTACCTATGTTTGTTATTTAATGTTTTTCCATAACCATATATGTGGTTAGGTTCATACACATATGTGTATGAAGGAAAACTGGGAAATCTAGGGATGGTGAACCCAGGCTAAATAATGCAATTGAGGACATTACTGGATATTTATAGCCAAAAATGTTTAAATGCAGTATTTTGTAATGCTTGCTAACCTGATTTAGTGAATGAATCAATAATTAAGGTGGCCAAATTAATGTTTGAAATCCTCAAATCCAAGTTTCAAATCTTTGGATTTTCTGCTAGTTTTTACAACCGAATTTAAAAAAGAAGAAGTTGCATTGTGTTGTTTTAAATCTTACATTATTCTTCATATATATACATATATATATATATATATATATATATATATATATATATATATATATATATATATATATATATATATATATATATATATATATATATATATATATGTATTTATATATGTATATATAAATATATATATATATATGTATGTATATATATATATATGTATCTATATATATATATATATATATCTATATATCTATATATATATATTTATATATAAATATAAATTTATATATCTATTTATTTGTATTTATATATAGATATATACATATATATATATATATATATATATATATATATATATATATATATATATATATATATATATATATATATATATATATATATATATATATATATATATATATATATATATTAGGGTGGTCCTTATCTGTATGAGTAAAAATCAAAGTTGGAATTTCTAATGTTTCACCTCACAAAGTTATTCCATTGTGATCAAACATAATCGCACTAAAATTTGGTTACCCTAGCTCAACAACTTCTGGTGCCGCAAGGCACTTGAAGTTTGCCCCTTATGACGTCATTGAGTCGGCTTATACGAAAGACACTTTCGCTTCACGAATCAGTGCAGTGTCTGCTCTGACGATGAACACACGTGTTTCCTCACTGCTGTAACTTTGCTTTCAGACATGGAGAAGCCGAAGAAGCGAACGACCCGAAAAGACACCGAAGTATGGTTGGTGGGGCAGCTCCTCACTGAACTGACTGGTGGGAAGCTGCCGTCGAGCAAGGAAGTCTTGCAGCGGCTCTTTCACCTCCTCCGCTTCGACAAGGCCACTTGTCGAAGCAGCGCCACTTCGTGGCGCTGCTCTTCATCTCGACAAAGAAGTTGCGGCATTCTGGCCCGAGCTCAGATCCCCGTCGTTGAACCTCAGCACCGCGTGGAGAAGATTGAGCAGCTCTACGAGAAATGGAGGCAGCTGGGCAAGGGCAAGAGCCGACAGTCTGCGACCGAGCTGAAGAAGAGGGAAGATTTCACAGTCAAACTGTCCTTCCTCTTCGACATTGCTCACGCCGAGGCCTTGTCTTTTATGAAGAACAAGGAGGATGTGGAATTCTTGCAGCGTCAACGAGAGGCCGGCCGCCCCGGGAGCATGTTGGGGATGGACAAAAAGTTGGTGAAGCAGGAGGAGAGGAAGGCGAAGAGGGACAAGGCGGAAGTGGCCCGCCGAGATAAGGAGCGTAGAAGGAAGGAAGCTGCAAGAGAAGCCACGGCGGAACCCTCGGACGATGATGATGGTGCTGAAGACCAACCTGGGCCGTCATCAGCTGTTCTGGAGGAATATCCTGCCAAGCGAGCTCGCGGCCGGGTCTCTGCCATCACTACTGCTCTGTGTTGCCCTTGATCGAACCAAGACTACGGACCGGGCGGCGGTGCATATCTTGGCTGCTGCTGCTTCAGCCTACGACCAAGACCCAGCTGAGATGGCACTGAACCGACAGAGCATCAGGAGAGCCCGTATTGAAGCCAGAGCTATCGCCGCCTCGACCTCTCGCGCCTCCCTGCCCGAGGGTGTTGTCCTGACCGTCCACTGGGACGGGAAGATGGTCGCTGATGGACCTGGGCAGGAACTGGCAGAGCGATTTCCAATTTTGGTGTCCGGCGAAGGAGTGTCGAAGCTCCTGAATGCTCCCAAGCTCCCAACTAGCACGGGAGCAGCCATAGCGGATGCCGTATTCGCCGCACTTCAGGACTGGGGACTCGCCGACCGTGTTGTTGGAATGGCTTTTGACACCACGGTCTCCAACACTGGACAACTGTCAGGGGCTTGTCTTCTTCTTCAGCAAAAGTTGGACAAGCATCTCCTTCACTTCGCCTGCCGCCATCACATCCTGGAGCTCGTGGTTAAAAAGGTCTTCGGCCTCTGCACCTCCCTTGTTATGTCTGGACCCGACATCCAACTGTTCAAGCGTTTCAAGGAAAAATGGGGCGCCATCGACACTGCCAGGTTCCAGACTCTGCTTCCAGTCCCAATACCATCAAGCAAAAACATCTCTGGGACTTCGTCACGAGCACCACCCGCCACACTGTGTCAGCGCTCGGAACCAACGACGGTTTCCTGGACGCCGACCCTCAGACATGGAATGGCCGAGAAGACTTCCAGAAGGCCAAGTCAACTGTCGCTGAATTGAGGGTCACCAACGACTTCGCCGAGAGAGGAGTAGCCCTCATGCAAGACTACCTTCCCCACCTGACGCGACGAAGAGCAGCGCCATTTCCTCTTTCAGCCCGTCGAAGCCCACCGCCGGACATTCCCGGATTCCAAAAAGAAAACCGTCGTTGGCGGCCTACCTATTAAGAACTACAATATACCAGGAGGTGCTGAGTTGACATCAAAAGAAACTTTAAGAATTATACTTTTTTACTCAACTTTTCGGCCAGGGCCCCCCCACAGAGGGGCCCCCCCCCGGCCCCCCCCCCCCCCAAAAGGCCCCCCAAAACAAAAACTTAAAAAAAAAAAAATAAAACCTTTACATTACTTAAATTAAACACCCACCACTATTTAAAAAATAAGAAACTTTTTTAAACAAAAAAAAACAACAAAAAAAAAAAAAAAAAAAAAAAAAAAATAATACAAAAAAAAAATATTAAGAACTAGGCAACAATGAGTGGGAGATAGGCACCCATGACCCCCCCCAAAGAGGGGACAATACTCACTTCATGTGAGGGGGACCTAGATATGGCCTTAGGTAGGTACTATGTAAAAATTCGGAGGCATTGCGGCACCAGAAATAATTGAGCTATGCTCACCAAATTCGGCATTCGTAGGTATTAGACCAAATGGAACAATTCCGCAGGGTGAGACATTAAACTTTTCGAAAATAGAAAATAAGGACCACCCTAATATATATATATATATATATGTATATATATATATATATATTTATATATATACATATATATATATATATATATATATTTATTTATTTATATATATATGTATATATATGAAAAATAATATAACTTTTAAAACAACATAATAAAACTTTTTTTTTCAATTCCGTTGTAAAAACTAGCAGCGAATCCAAAGACCTGAAACTTAGATTTTATGAGTTTGGATTTGAGGATTTCAAACCTTTACTTGGCCACCTCCATTATTGATTCCTCCCTCCAATCAGACCGAAGCTTAATCATTGAGCCTATGGAGGCGTCCTTCCAGAACGCTTGAGTGCATCCCCACTCCTGCTCAATGAGTTTGTTTTAGCTGATGGTGTCCTTCTCCAGACCAAATGTCCATCAAAAACATCAATTGCCCCCCCATTCCACCGAATCAATTTCACGAAGTGACACCCATGCAATGGCGGTCACAGGTGACGGGCGGTATTCAGGACATACCCTATACAAACCACTACACGCAATAGCGTGGCGACGGTGACATTGCGAATGTCGGAGCAAGATAGGGAGTCCATTCAGGACGCACACAATGCCGGAAATAAATTGCAATAAATTGCACACAATGCCGGAGTTAGTAGGTGGAATCCCCCCTCCCCATATATTCACGTGGCACAGGAATGGTCTCAAAGTTTGGGAGGGGGGGGGGAGAAAGACCTCGCTTGGTTATCGGGCCATTCTTAATCCCGGTAGGGATGGGAAACAGTGTTGTACACTCCAGTTTTTTAGCCTTTTTCAGCTCTGTAGTAGAAAGATTTTTCCCTGCATCCGTATTATTATGGTAACCTCACTCCCGCGTCCTCAAGAAAAGGAGCCCTTCTTGTAATGATGTAGTGCCAAATGCCTGGGCATTAATGCTCTAGAGGTACTAACCTGGGCGGTACTGCTTGACTCAATTAATAGTGCAATGGATCACCTATGATACAGTAAACAAATAACTGAGACGCTTCATAGCGCACTGGATAGATGACGTCTCCTGCTAGTATGACGTTAGCAGAATGAAGCGTGACGTCAGAGTCTGCCGCCGCCTGCTACTTTCTGCCGCTCCCTGCCAATTTCTGCCGCCGACGTCGCCGACGTCGGGTCTGCCGACGCACGATTCTGCCGGAATTCTGTCGCGTGTAAACAGGCGACAGACTCTGCTGCTAGTCGTAGACGGGGGTGTAGAGTTGGTTGTTGCCGCTGGCTTCGGTTCTTGGTACTTTCAGATTTAAGTTGATCTTGAATATTTGGACTTACATCTATTTTGCCTTCGTGTTGCAGTCGGCATATGTCTTGATAAAGGAGTTCGAGTTCTGCTTTTTTACGTTGCTGGGAAAATCGTGTTGATATTGTGAAGTTGGTGCCCAAGTTGAGTAGTTCTTGCTGGTTCTCGGAGAGCACTGTGCCAGACACGTTGATATAGCCTTCCTGGGGTCTGGGTATGGGTATTAGGGTGTATTGTCGAATAACTGTTTATTTTTATGTGCTGTGTTACTATGAATTTATTGGTCCCTGGCACGTCTAGACTCAGAAAATACCATTAAAAAAAATCTGGATCAAAAACCCAGCCTGCGCCGAGCGTGGCAAGTTTGACCCCTTACAGTGACGCCCGGCGTTGAAGTCTCCTCGTTAGTTACGCGCACACTAACACCAGGCGGCGGCTCGAGCCGCGCCGCCGCGCCCAAGGGCAGGTGTGTTTTAGCGTCTGTTAACCAGTGGTGGATCCAGAAGGGGGGCCATGGGACCATGTCCCCTCCCTTGGGCCCTGAAAAAGGGGACCTTGGGCTCCGAAAAATGGTCCCTTGGGCTTCGAAAAAATGGGCCCATTTTGTCCCCAGGGGCCTTTCTTGGCTCCAAAAGAGCCATTTTTACTCAATATATTGAGGAAATTCACTAATTTTGAAGGGGCCCTTCTAAGTTACAGGGGGCCCAAAAACCAAAGGAGGGGCCCAAAAGGCTTTCGCTCCCCTACTTGCGCAAATCCCGGATCCGCCACTGCTGTTAACGCGACACCCCAGAACGAATTTCTCCTATTTAACGACAGACATACCTTTGATTTATATATCTTCGTTCGTTTTGCACAATTCGTTTTGCATCGCACATGGAAGCTACCGGACCTGTGGGAGGCGGCTGATGGGGTACCCCTGCCCGTAGGAAGAGGTTATGCAAATAGAGGGCCTTCCCTCGGCCGGTAGCGCTCGCGCCCTGTTTGTTTGCTCAGTGGACCGGCGCAGCGCCGCCTGAACCCTCGGGTCTTTTCTCGGCTGGATTACCCTTGGCGTTTCGATATTTTCGTCCCTCGTTCAGTGTGTGTCCGACTACTGAGGCGTCAAGCAGCGGCATCCATTTCCCCAGCATCTTACCGCAGGTCATGTCAGTAAAACGGGAGGGCCTACGTTATGTTTAAGGGTGCGCGAACACCCCCCCCCCAGAACCTTTTCAGTGTCATAACATTGTAAAGCTAATATCCTACGAATGCTAAGGAGATTGAAGTTCATATTAACTTTAACCTTGGTAAATCATTGAACAAAGCAAATGTCATGTCCTCAATTTTACCTGACTTTTGTCCCGGAATTGGGAATTTGGTCACGTGTAGAAAAGCTTTTCGGAAACTCACACACATGCCACCTTTCTTAAGATTTAATTTTCCACTCGCAGCCGATCAGCACTCGCATTAACATTTTGCCTCTTTCCTTCACAGGCCAACATTACAACGGAAATGTCTCTTCGCAGTAAGACCAAGCACTTCTCTCTCGGGACGCCCAAGAACCTGCCCGAAAATCAGTTGCCCACCAATAAAGATGTTGTCAACTGCATCAGGCTCATGCACTCCGTGCCTGGGAAATTTCAAAGGGAGATGAGCACCATTTTTAAGCCAGTCGCCGAGATGGTCATCGCCATGTGGAGCAGCGAGGGTATTCCTGTTACTAAAGATTCGGCAGTTTATCGAAAAGTTGCGGATTGTTACAAAAAATTCCAGGCACTGAACAAAACAAGAACGCAAAATCGGAATGTGAAAAACGTAAAGTCGAAGAAAAACGAAAAGTATTTCGAAAAACTATTCGACATTGCTATGTGCAAGTGCCGAAGTGAACGCTCTTGCAAGTGTCCCTACGAAAACCGGGTGCCACAGATTGAAGTGAAATTCTTGCGCGATCAGAGGGGCTCCCGGAAAATTTTCCTTGGCATGCCGGACTGTCAGGAGATGAGACTACGGCAGGTCGCCGCCGACCGCAGACGCCAGCGGCTGCAACAGCATGATCTGGATACGCTGTCACCGAGAGCCTCCGACAGCGAGCCCGGGCCGTCTGGTCTTCAAAACCCCGAGGCAGGCAGCTCATCGGCCACCAGCAGCGCTGACCCAGCTGACACTGGCGGCTCTGATATGGAGTGGAATGAGGAGGACGATACCCAACCCGAGACCGGCGAGCGAAATTTTGAAAGGCTCACCAACACGGCTCTGGCCGCCGACCGTTGCGGCGTCTCCAACCGCGCTGTGTGCGCCATTATAAACGGCTTCCAACAAGACATCGGGCGGATTTCGGAAACCAGCACAAAATTGATAGTAGACCCCATGAAAATGTACCGGGAAAGGGAGCGTGTGAGAAATATGGCGGCCTCGGCGAGCGCCGAGCAGCACGGCGACATAAAAGCACTATATTTTGATGGCCGCAAAGACAAAACATTCACCGGCAAATCGACCACAATGAAAGAAGAACATGTGGCGGTGGTGGTGGAGCCTGGCTCAAAGTACCTCACACACTTCACTCCGGAAAGTGGACGAGCCATCCACCAAGTGAGGAAACTGACTGACATCGCCATTGACAACGCCGCCGACGTCAGAGTGCTCGGCTGCGACGGCACCGCCGTTAACACCGGCAGGGATGGCGGCGCGTGCCGGCTCTTTGAGCTGAGCCAAGACTCGCCTCGTGCCGTCCACTGGTTCGTCTGCCAGCTCCACGCGAATGAGCTGCTCCTGCGGGCGGTGTTCACCGAACTGGACGGCTCAACCACCGGGCCCAAGTCCTTCTCGGGACCGCTGGGTCGGGCCGCCAGTGGCGACGTCCACCGCCTAGAAGTGGCGTCGTTCCGCGCTGTGGCGGGGCCACTGCCAGACCTCCCGGACCAGCTGGTGGCTGACCTCAGCACGGACCAGCAGCTTCTCTACCGACTCGCCAGAGGGGTGGATGCCGGCAAACTTCTGGACGGCAGCGACGCGCATCGCCAGATCGGACCTGTTAATCACGCCAGGTACGTACGAGCCGTTGTCAACAACCGAAAGTGTCTAAACTGAAATTCAGACACTTAAGCGCGCTAGTCAATTCATGTCAATGGAACGGGGAAGGTGGTGGGGTCATGTCCCAATTATTTCAGTTCTCAAGTATATTAGCTTTATAATATTTGATACTACAATTTTAGATGAGAAGTGTCTTTATAAGACAAGAGTGGCCCAATGAGCCAATGTTCATTTGTCATTCTACATCAACATTAGTTTTCTGTCCGTTTGCCTACGTTTTTTTTTATTATAAATTGTATATAGCTTGTCTAACGCTGCCTTGGCGGCTATCGCAGGTGGCTCACACTGGCCGCGCGACTGCTGCGCGTCTACATCGGGTCAGCGTCACCGACGGCCGAGTTGACCCAGCTGGTCGCATTCCTGATGGGTCACTACATCACTATGTGGTTCTACATCAGGGCCAACAGCACCTGCACTAGCGGCACCTTGAACAGCATGCGGAGCGTGGAGCTCCGACGGATGCTGCCCACTCGGCTGCAGGACATTATCAGGCCAGTGATGCAGCGGAACGCCTACTGGGTACATCCGGAGGCTGTTCTGCTGGCGATGGTGGCGGACTCTGACGCTGCGGTGCGCGCCCGGGCCGTGGGTGTGATCCAACGGTGTCGGCAGCAACCGCAAGAGGGAGTCAGACCGTTCAAGCTGCCGACCATCAACTTCGCCGCCACCCACTACACGGAGCTGCTTGACTGGGAGAGGGAGCTGATCACCGAGCCGCCGCTGACAACCGACCTCACGGACGTCGAGCTACAGGGCATCTGCAGCCAGCCACTCCAAGTCGCCTCCTTCCCCGTCCACACTGTGGCGGTGGAGCGGGCGGTGAAGGTGGTGACCGAGGCAGCCGACGCGGTGATGGGCGAGGAACGCAGGCATGGCTGGATCAGCAGCCGGCTCGCGCACCGCCGGCAGCTGCCAAGCATCCACAGCAAACAATCTTTCGTGAAATCTCTGGCTGAAGATGTATAAA
Organism: Ashinkailepas kermadecensis; assembly: GCA_034440615.1. Lineage (NCBI taxonomy): Eukaryota > Metazoa > Arthropoda > Thecostraca > Neolepadidae > Ashinkailepas > Ashinkailepas kermadecensis. The sequence goes on from JAOTOM010003165.1 coordinate 105,855, forward strand.
TAAACGGTATGTCTGTCGTTGAATAGCAGAAATTCGTTCTGGGGTGTCGTGTTAACAGCAGTGGCGGATCCGGATTTGCTCAAGTAGGGAGCGAAAGACTTTTGGGCCCCCTTTGGTTGTTGGGCCCCCTGTAACTTAGAAGGGCCCCCTTCAAAATTAGTGAATTTCTACAATATTTTGAGTAAAAATGGCTCTTTTGGAGCCAAGAAAGGCCCCTGGGGACAAAATGGGCCCATTTTTTCGAAGCCCAAGGGACCATTTTTCGGAGCCCAAGGTCCCCTTTTTCAGGGCCCAAGGGAGGGGACATGGTCCCATGGCCCCCCTTCTGGATCCACCACTGGTTAACAGACGCTAAAACACACCTGCCCTTGGGCGCGGCGGCGCGGCTCGAGCCGCCGCCTGGTGTTAGTGTGCGCGTAACTAACGAGGAGACTTCAACGCCGGGCGTCACTGTAAGGGGTCAAACTTGCCACGCTCGGCGCAGGCTGGGTTTTTTATCCAGATTTTTTTAAATTACATTTTCTGGCTCCAGACATGACAGGGACCAATAATATCATAGTAACACATCGAGTTTTTCCGGATGATACACCCTAATGGGTATCCAACCACCGTACAGTTTACAGAGTTTTCGTTGTGTTCTCGTTTCGGAGATGTTTGTATCCAGCTGTAGTTGCTGTTGTAGGGCTTCATCGGTTTCATGCCTTAGTTGGTTCGGTATGCTAGTATCCTGATATTTTGTGCTTTCTTTGCTTAGCTGTTGTTTAAGTCTATTCACCTTTGTCTTCTTCTCTTGTATTTCGTTCAGCACCAGGTTTCTCCGAAACTCTAGTGTGAATTGTTGGTGTCGCACTGCTTCATTATTCAGATGCATATGTCAGTAGTTTGGAAGCAGAATATTTGATATGCAAGTTTTATTGAATACGACCGCCAGTTCCGCGTTGATGATCTTCTTGCTTGTGGATTCAATTGATCTGATTATTTTCTTTGTCTCTTCGTTGTGTTTGTGTAGTATTTCGCCGTAGTTCATGATGGTCAATATTAAAATTAACCAATAGGTCATCACTGTATTTTATCGACGTTTCGTCTTAGCCTAAGACATTTTCAAGATAGCATGTTGGGAAAGTCATATTGATGAAATATGCACACTTGATATTTATGTTTTGGTAACAATTTGCGTGCGGTATGTGAGTGGGCGCTGGAAGTTCTGGAAATGTATATTTCCGGTATTACACTGCAAGACACGTCACTGTGGTGGTGGGGGTTGGGGGGTGGGGAGCTGCCCTCGTAGAGCTTGAGCGTGCCACGCGCGTTGATTTGTTTGTTGATAACGGCATCGATGTGTCTGATGTACATTGCCTCTAAGGCAATAAGACGTCGTTTGTTGTGGGTGGTTGCGAGTATTTTAGTGTTTTCTACTGGTAATTTCCTTGTCAGCGCTGTGTTGTGGTGTTCGTGTGTATGAGAGAGTGGCTCGCCGTTTTGTAGGTGCATTGTGAGTCTTCGACTGAGTGTAGTGGTTGTTTTCCCGATGTATCCACTGTGAGGTAGGAGTGCGCAGTCCCCTAAGGTGCAATTGTAGTGGTATATCAGATTTGTTTGTTTGAGTGGTGATGGATCATGTGCGGTATTGTTTTTCATAGCGTATGAAATCATTTGCTTGTTGCTTTAGTTGATTCACGGGGTTTCTTGATATTTTCTTGAACTTTGCTTGGTCGTTGAGAATTGCTTGAGCTTTGTATTGGTAGTCGTTCTTTTTCAGTATCACAAACACTTGTGTTTTCTCTGCTTTTCTGATGACAATATCTGGCTTGTTCCGTAACTCTTGTGCTGCTAGTCGTAGACGGGGGTATAGAGTTGGTTGTTGCCGCTGGCTTCGGTTCTTGGTACTTTCAGATTTAAGTTGATCTTGTATATTTGGACTTACATCTACCACCACAGTGACGTGTCTTGCAGTGTAATACCGGAAATATAAAGTTCCAGAACTTCCAGCGCCCACTCACATACCGCACGCGAATTGTTACCAAAATATCAAGATACTAGCATACCGAACCAACTAAGGCATGAAACCGATGAAGTCCTACAACAGCAACTACAGCTGCATAAAAACATCTCCGAAACAAGAACACAACGAAAACTCTGTAAACTGTACGGTGGTTGGATACCCATACCCAGACCCCAGGAAGGCTATATCAACCTGTCTGACACAGTGCTCTCCGAGAACCAGCAAGAACTGCTCAACTTGGGCACCAACTTCACAATATCACCACGATTTTCCCAACAACGTAAAAAAGCAGAACTCGAACTCCTTTATCAAGACATATGCCGACTGCAACACGAAGGCAAAATAGATGTAGGTCCAAATATACAAGATCAACTTAAATCTGAAAGTACCAAGAACCGAAGCCAGCGGCAACAACCAACTCTACACCCCCGACTACGACTAGCAGCACAAGAGTTACGGAGCAATCCAGATATCTTCATCAGAAAAGCAGACAAAACACAAGTGTTTGTGATACTGAAAAAGAACGACTACCAATACAAAGCTCAAGCAATTCTCAACGACCAAGCAAAGTTCAAGAAAATATCAAGAAACCCCGTGAATCAACTAAAGCAACAAGCAAATGATTTGATACGCTCGGCAAACAAACACACTGAGAACATCAAGCTGGAGAAAATAACCGGAGAATACAAACCAGGATACTTCTATGGAAAGGTTAAAACACACAAACCCGGAAATCTACTCAGGCCCATCATCTCACAGATTGAACTACCGACGTACAGTCTCGCCAAATCTATAAACAAGATTTTAAGACCCTACATACAATCTCCATACTCACTAAAGTCGTCAACAGAATTAATTGACCTGAAAACCAAGACACGCCAGGGACAACTGGCCTCACTCGATGTGAACAACCTGTTCACCAATGTTCCCATCGAGCGAACGATCAAAATCATCACAGAATATGCCTACCACCATCAAGACCTGGCTCCGCCAGACATACCAGAGTACATCGTGTGCGCCCTCCTGGGCTGTGCACCACAAAAGCGCCCTTCGTATGCCCACAAGGACAACTCTACTACCAAATAGACTGTGTGGCAATGGGCTCACCACTAGGCCCCCTCCTTGCCGAAGCCTTCATGTCTTCAGTGGAAAACGAAGTGCTGGCCGAAGATCGGGTCAGGCCATTCACCTACTGCAGATACGTCGACGACATCTTGGTCGACATTCGTGACACCAACACACTACACCAGCTGAAACAACGACTGGAGACAACATCCGGACTGAAATTCACCATCGAAGAAACCGCAGACAACAAGATCAGTTTCCTAGACGTAACCATCGACGCTACGGACAGCACCTTCATCACCAGCGTCCATCACAAACCAACGGACTCAGGGAAATACCTGAATGGGACCATTGACTGACCTGATCGGTACAAGGACAGTGTTATCAAATCCTACATACACCGTGCACTTAGACACAGCTCCACATGGCATTAATATGCATCACGAACTAAAACAAGTAAAACAAACACTGGCAAATAACAACTATCCGATATCACGCATAGACCAGCTAATATCGATTACCATAACAAAACACCTCGGCACAAAACAAGCCACAACAAATGACGGTGACACCCACCACTTGTACTACAGAAACACAATGACACCAGGATACAAACAAGATGAAACGGCACTCAAAAACATTATTCGGAGAAACTGCAAAACCACGAAACCAGCAGATAAAATTAAACTGAGCATATACCACAACAGCCCAACTACAGCATCGCTACTGATGAAAAACAATACCGCACATGATCCATCACCACTCAAACAAACAAATCTGATATACCACTACAATTGCACCTTAGGAGACTGCGCACTCCTACCTCACAGTGGATACATCGGTAAAACAACCACTACGCTCAGTCGAAGACTCACAATGCACCTACAAAACGGCGGGCCACTCTCTCATACACACGAACACCACAACACAGCGCTGACAAGGAAATTACTGGTAGAAAACACTAAAATACTCGCAACCACCCACAACAAACGACGTCTTATTGCCTTAGAGGCAATATACATCAGACACATCGATGCCGTTATCAACAAACAAATCAACGCGCGTGGCACACTCAAGCTCTACGAGGGCAACCCCCCCCCCCCCCCCCCACCACAGTGACGTGTCTTGCAGTGTAATACCGGAAATATAAATTTCCAGAACTTCCAGCGCCCACTCACCTACCGCACGCGAATTGTTACCAAAACATAAATATCAAGTGTGTATATTTCATCAATCTGACTTTCCCAACATACTGTCTTGAAAATGTCTTAGGCTAAACTTCCGAGAATGAATACTCGCAACCCGACGCCGCGTCCGCAGCCAAGGCCGGAAGTTCCTTGTGATGCTGTATTATTTTTTTCTTCCTATATTTGATGACGTCATGGCCGAAAATTTGTTTTGGATGATTCTGGTTTTCCGGCTAAGTTAGGTTAGGTTAGATTATATTATGATATAATATATTTTATATTATGCTATGTTATCTGCCATTCTTACACTGCATATTGTTACTGCATATACTGGAGAACACTGCTGTGTTCTGCTTACGGTCAAGAGTTCAAAAATAGCATGAAGATAAATAATAGTAAAAAATAAAATAACCTAACCTAACCTAACTTAGACTAAAACAATGTAGCATAAGATATAAAATATATCATTTCATAATATAATCTAATCTAACCTAACCTAACCTAACCGGAAAACCAGAATCGTCTGAAACAATTTTTTGGCTCATGACGTCATCAAATATATGTAAAATAAAAGGACCCGTGCATATCGACTCATGAGTCATAAAGTCATAAAGTATTAAGGCTTAATAAGAGCCACAGGGGTCCATCTGGGTTAAGCCTATCTAGAAAAGGTACTAGAAATGTACATACTCCAACCCCAATCAATCCCTTATCCAAAGTTCCTAGGAAGCTATATATCCCAGCCTATCTAGCACCACTCACTTGCTACCGCATAACACCCTCAACAATCACAAGCTCCTCCCATCATACCCATCGTGCCACCATAGACAATCTTATCAGCATCACATCGATTTACAGAGTCGATTTACACATGACTGCTTCTCTGTGTAAAGCCACTCATGAGTCGATTTACACAGGGACCGTCGGCTGTGTATATCCACTCAGATCTGTCGTGATTTACACAGAAGCGCCCTCTGGTGTAAAACCACTCATGAGTCGATTTAGACAGATGGCGCTGCCTGTGTATATCGACTCAGATCTGTCGTGATTTACACAGAGATGCCCTTCGGTGTAAATGACGATCCGTCGTGATCTACACATGATCACTGTTGGTGTAAATCCACTCAGGAGTCGATTTAAGCAGGGGAGCGCCACCGGTGTATATCCACTCAGATCTATCGTGATTTACACAGAGATGCTATTCCGTGTAAATGACGATCTATCGTGATTTACACTGAAGTGCCGTTTGGTGTAAAACCACTCGCTAGTAGATTGAAGTATGTGGCGCTGCTTGTGTAAATCAACTCAGAGTGTGATGTGCACGGGCAGGCGTGCAACTTTGCATGCTTTTTGACGGAATGGTTTGGGCACCATGAAAGCCAGCGTTCCCCTCAATAATTCGAATGTTTAGCATGGGATCATATGAAATGGATTCAGGGACGGATCCAAAAGCCGGACTGTGGTTAGAAAATTCAAAAATATTCCTCCCGTTTAAAAAAACGCATTGGATTCGCACAGCTAACCGTAGTCGAGTCTGTTCGAACCGATATTTGTCATAAAATGTTTTTAGATTCCGACACAATGGCATTTTAGCACAAATTTCGACAAAAATCTGCATCATAGAGCAGGGGGAAGGGGGCATGGCCTCGTTGGGTCCACTAATGAATAGGGTCCCACGGTCCTCCAAATTTCCTCAATGCATACCCCTCCCCAATCATTTTGGTAAGAGTGCCGGTTTGGGAATGCGTCTTTCCAATGAGCGACGCCAAGCCAGGTTCGCTCGTGCAGCATATGTGGATGCTATGCTTTCGGAGGTCAGATTTCGACTCAGACCGGAACCGGCGATGTCATCAGAACTTGGCGGGCGGGCGGGGGGGCTTAGGGCGCATCGACTTCATTATTCATGTAGATGTCGGCAGAACTTAGGACGAGACTACTACTCGTGTGGCATGCCGTATGGGGCGGCGGTGTCATGTAGACGCACTGTGGAACCGGTGGTGTCAGGAGAATGGTACCGGGCATGTCATACAAATTCGCAGGACGGGCACAATGGTGTTTGAGCACAAAGATGGACATTACCAACAGTGTCAGGGAGACAGGATTGGCAGTACAAGGACACGGAGCGCAACTGAACTAGCGACCGGCGATGGCGATGTCAAGATGAATGTCGCGCTAGGGGTGTGGTGAAGGGCACCCATCTGACCTCGTATATAGAACTAACGGTGTCACAATTAAGGTCGGATCGATAAATTATAGTCGGGGGAGGGGGGCACATTCCTTCAAAGGGGTGTCTTCGGCGGGATATTCGTTGAGGACGGAGGGTGCACTGGAGCGTACTGATGGGACGCCGTTTTGTGTCAAATGGGCGCCTTTTCCTGTGAGAGGCGTCTTAGGCTGAGAAACTGCGCAGGGCTTCCTGTTAGCCACATTGCCCTTTCCATGAAGTACCGGGACTACATTCCAGCATGCAGCGTCCCCACTGGTCTAAAGCGAACCAATTTCCATAAATTTGCCATTGCCTCTTGGTGGACTGGTGGAGGTTCCTGTCGCGCTATAGGGTCCCTTTATTGGAACCTCCCATTGTTCTGAACCGGCACCGTCACGGAACAATTGAAACCGTCGAGTCCTGCAAATTAGAACCTACCGTGTAACATATAGGACTACCCGGCCTAGATGGTGGAGTATTTTCTTGACCGCAATTAGACCTGTGGGACGTTGGAGACCCACGGCCTGTCACGAATTCCGTAGGATTTGGAGCCTCCCAGTGGGTTACAAGAGCTCTGCTGTTGTTGCAATGGCAGACGGAGCATCCCACTAGTCAAATACCTGCCACCCTCCCAGTGACATGCCTATGGGGCCTCTTGCCATGCCGCTGAGGATCTTAGTCAGTTTTGACACTTTCCCATAGACTGCAGATTCCGTAGTTCCTAGTTTAGGCCTTCTGCTACTTTCTCGTCCCCCCCCCGATCTACTTGCTGAAACTCCGATATTACGGTATATTATGGTGTTCCAGGGCCTCCTGCTAATGCAACAGGGCTTCCAGATATATTCCCCATCCTAATAGCTGTGGGAGTCTCCTGGGCCGCCAGCGATGCCACACGTTGAACCTCGATCTGGTCTTGGGGTCATGTGTCCTACAGGGCGTGCAGCTAATGCGCAGGGACTACAATCAGCCCCCTGGTGTCTTCGTTGTCCACCAATAACCCAGATGGGCTGATGGAACAATTTCAATCCCCCTCGACTTACTATTCCAATATGTGACTACATGTGAACCCAAGGGGAACACTAATGGGAGACTCCATTAGAAGGCGAGTGAAACTTCGATGTCCGTATTTGCAAGCTCATGGGCAAGCCACTGAACCAAGTATTCAATGATTCACTACATGAAATAGTCGCCATATTAATCAGGTGATACTGGACGCAGACTTTTTATTTGTTTTATTTAGTATGGCTAAGCATACCATTATCAAACACTGGCAAACATACCACAATTCAAGTACATGGCAAACATCATAGTAATTCCCAAAACAAGAAGAATGTTTGACAACCATCTGGGCGCACACGGCAGCAGACTGCAGGGTCACACAGCACCCAAGGCCGCTCATGTTTAACTATGTCATACATATCCATGCCATTTGAAAACATCACAAGGTAGGTAAACAGCAAACATGGTAGTTCCAAAAAGAACACAAATAATGGATGACAGCTATCTGGGCGCACACGGCAGCAGACTGCAGGGTCATACAGCACCCAAAGTCACTCATGCTGAACTATGTCATACATATCCATGTCATTTGAAAACATACCACAAGGTAAGTAAACAGCAAACATGGTAGTTTCAAAAAGCACGAATAATGGATGACAGCTATCTGGGCGCACACGGCAGCAGACTGCAGGGTCACACAGCACCCAAAGCCACTCATGTTGAACTATGCCATACATATCCATGTCATTGAAAGCGGGGCTGCAGTTTCTTATTCAATTTGTCTCGACAGACATTGGTTTTTTAACAATTGCAAATATCGCACCAGGCAATAAGAGGATGTGTGAATTGAAATTTACTATGCTGATACTGAGATAACAACCGATCTGTTGGAAACTGTACTGCTGCTTAATGGATTAACATATCTTTATGGACTGGACAGCGCGTTTCGTGACTAGCTTGTCGGTCTATTTTTGCCATGAATGAATACCATGTATACTGTAAGACGGCTTACATTTTTAACACGGCGTTTCACGCGGTCGCCATGCGGCGGCCCGACACGAGAAATCCAGCCGCCGCGACCGGAAACCCGTGGCAGGTGCGGATAAATTTGTGAAAAGCCAGCGCAAACACGAAGCCTAGTCATCGCCGATACGCCCACACACTGTCAATAACGGCCACTTGGAGCTGCCGCGAATGCAATCAGTGACTTCCGCCCAAGCCACGGGTATCAGCCTGACCCAGTAACCTGGAAACAGCTACCGCTCAGGAACTGCCAACTGCCAACCGCCAATCAGCGGCCGGCAGTCGGCAGTCACCAGTCACCAGTCACCAATCACCAGTCACCAGCGTCACCAGCCGGCACCATCAGCCACCAGCCAGGCCACGGGGCACAAAGAGCCTGACGTGCGTTGTCTGATAACAGGCGCATTTATAAGCGCCACCCCGGAGGAGTCGAGACATCACCGAAGGCAGTCGTCGCGAACACACCACCCGAGGCAGCCGCCGGAGGCGGACCACCCCGGGAGAGTCGGGACACATCACCCAAGGCAGTCATCGCAGACACACCACCCGAGGCAGCCGCCGGAGGCGGACCACCCACGGCTGCGACGGAGGAGGAACATTCGACGGAATCGCCGAGAAGCTCGCACATCCAACAGAATCGTTCCGGAGTCGCTCGCGAGCTGAGTGGAGTGATTGTGGTAAATCTGTGAACTTCGAGTCGACGCGGCCACTACGCGACATGTGAGTGAACTAGAGCAAGGAGTGGCAATGTATCCCGTGAACCATCATGCCCAAAATTGTGACCCGTCCGTCGCCGGTCGTTTTGCACATGTGATGGCCCCAGCCAGCGGCGGGATATGGGTAGCCGTCTGCCCCGGGAAGGGTAAAAATGGAGGAGCGAATTGTGGCAAATAAGGTTCTTATGGAGCAGAGTTTTCAGGGTTGGTGGGCGCTGAATGTTATATCGTTCAGACATGCATGGTATTTAAGGTTGGTGTGGATGATACACGAATGTTTTACTATACATGAATGCTTATACTCTGAATGGAAGGAAAATAATACATAACCACGCACACACATAACTGATAAGAGTTTAAGTGACTGAGGAACCACTGGTTCCGGGAAGACGTTAGTGAAGAGGGCATTTCTTCTGGCTCACTGCAATCAAATAAACCCCCTTCTTTCCATGGGAGAAGGAAAGTAACGTAGATCCGCTGGGACCCCACGTTACTCAGCGGATAAAATGCGTAAACAGACAAGGTGGGAATACCTCTTTCCCCACTGTCCCTCTGCCCTTCTGTTCTCCGTCTTTCTCTCTTTCTCTCTCTTGTTCTCTCTCTCTCTCTCTCTCTCTCTCTCTCTCTCTCTCTCTCTCTCTCTCTCTCTCTCTCTCTCTCTCCCCCTCTCTCCCTCGCCCTCCAATCAAACGTCAACACCTGTTCCCCAGCACGCCGGCAGCCGAGCGGTCGGTGCCGCCAAGCCAAGGGTTCATTAACCCTGGTGGGGGGAAACAGACTTGTATCGTTAACCCGAATAGTCAGTAGTGAACGGGAGTATCGCATGACATGGACATTTGTTTATCAGAGATCTGCCATTCCAGTGCGTTTACCTGCAAAGACATTGTAATTTGCATCATATTCCACCAGACAATGGGTTTGGTTCCGACGGGTTTATGAGGGTCTTGATGTCACCCTTGACTGAACGTACAAGAGTAACCGCACAAGATTCGTTCATGCTACATGTGAAGTAACTTAGAATAAATACGGGTGTGTAAGCAGCACAGTGTTCTTTACGCTCGTGTTTCCTAGTTGGAAAACGTAAACGGTAGAAAAATGTGCAATAACTCAGCCGCACAATTTCGTTTTAGATTACACTAAACCGTTGCCACTGAGAAAATGTCCACACCGAAACTGAAATAGCGGATGTTACACAGGCCAAGCATTTATCGCACCACGTGTCTACGAGACTTCCACCGGCTTTAAATGGTGCGGGTAATAGTACCGAACAACTGAACCCAGGAAGCTGATTACATATGGAACCGGGGATAACATTTAGAAAGGAATGAATGGAATTGAGACTCAAGTTAATTATAGAGGACCCTGTGGTCCGTGGTGTGCGTTTTATGTCACGCCGAGAAATGCTGGAGACCAAACTCGTACAAGTAAATTGTTGTAGGGGGAAATGTCACAAAGCAGTCACGATGGGAAATAACGTTACCGTGAAATCGCTGGAAACTCGCCCTCCGGCTTTGTACTTATCAGCGCATGTATTACCCGTGAATGCCGCGGGCCTGGTAAACACTCAGAGGTCTAGAAGTACTTACGTTGATGTAGTTGAGGAACGAACCATTAACCATTGACCATTAAGTGGCCAAACATACGTGGTGCGAATGAGGGATTTAGCAGGGAATTAATTCCGGGTTCGTCCGTTATTTAATGTAAAGCTAGCCGGAAAGACAGGACAGGACGAACCTGACTACCGTCTGTGACGGAAAAACGTGAGACGACTTACGCAATTAGCGAGGAGACGGCCTGCAAGCCGCCCTTCCACGGGCGATAACTTCCATGGGCCCAAACGTGAGCCTCCGCCCTCTTCTCTTCGGAGGAGACGGAGGAGGGCTGATAGAAGACGGGAAAATGACGAAACACTGTTGGTTGAACCCCTGGGAAAGCGTGCCGGAAAGACTGGATATTCACAGGGCAGCTGGTTCACTTGAGAATTTCTAGGCCGCAAACACCCTCCGGCCTGGTGATCCCAGAGCGCGGAAGGGCATCCCGAGGGTGGTCAGATCCGACGGGATCCGTGGGTAAGCTCGAGGCAGCGGCACCCAATTTTGGGTCGGGATGAATCTGTGCGCACAGTTAGGTAAAAGCCAAAAACGGCTAGGTCGGTATTCCTTTCCCGTCTCAGCTATTCCAGCAGGCCTGGGCCTCTCGATTACGGCACAGACAGGGGAGATGAAGTTTGGCGTTCCGTAAGCCCCCAAGGATAGGACAGGCAGGGGATTTGAGGGTCTCCCGACCATGACCCCGGGCAGGATAGGTTAGAAAGACGATAGGGGGACATCCCGACCGATTTGTGGCCCAGGACCACCTGTGGGGGTGCCCGCCGATTGCAAGTTAGAGCAATGCAAGGCCTGGCAAGGCATTTGACTCATTTAAAGCGTAGGTATGTCGGCCATTAATACTCAAGCCCAGCATAAGACCATCAGAAACTAACGGAATATCGCAGCCCAGTGTCATCGAGCCTTGAAGGCAGTAAAGTAAATAGTATCATTCCCAACCAACAGTGTCGCGTCAGCCGGTCACAGTTGTGTGCCTAAGCACGGGTAATTCACATTTAACCTTGGGCTAGAAAGCCCTAAGCAACGGTCTGAAGAAGTAAGACTCGCTGAATGCGCATACACCACTGGAATGGAAATTATCGGGCCAACACTTTTAATAGAGAGCAAATGTTCGGAATGGAAGATGGAAATGAATGGATTACGTGGGAGCATGCATGACGTAGTTATGGGTAGTTAAGGACCAGTGTGAGCTGTTGGAACTCTGCGTACGCATCTAGCTGTCAGAAACCCTCGTTGCCAAAAATTTGACCCAGGATAATTACCTAGGCCCTCAGTTTGCCAGTCCGGTGACCCGTGGGAGCATGCGGATGGATGACATGGAGGGAAACAAGCGGGGACTTTAACACTTAAGATGGCCCCGAAGCTGGACGAGGGCCGGTGACGGACGCATTTCCAACTCCAATGTCCGTCCATTACTCTTATGATCCCCCCCCCTCCTAGGTCTCTCAAATCATGCGGTTCCTCTATCCCTGGCGCCACGACCAAGCCAGGTTCACTCACGGATGGAAGTGGTGAAGATAGGAGATTTGCCCTCGCTAAATATAAATTCGTGTTAGGATAACGAGTCACGGGGCGCCGACAAGATGACAATACGACGAAGACAAGATGGTATGGCACGCTCAGACTGCACCTACTACAGCGAGGACTCGCGGGTCACCGCTCGCTGTGGGCCGCCCCGGTTGGGGGCCGGCGGCACGCCGGAAGCAGGATCGGCGCGGGCCGGGGGAGCCGCCCGGCGTCCGTGAGCGTAGTTAAACATGGCCGCCAGCCGGCGGCCGTGCGGAAACTACTTTCTCAAGGTCGCTCCGAAGTCAAGGGCGCACCGCAGTAGACCAAGACGAAACATAACAACAGTGCCACCATTCAGACCGACCACTCAGACCGAACAACATTCAACCACTCCCGGAACCAAAACCACATATCCCATCCCCCTCAATACCACTCCCCCCCCAAAACAAAAACCACCACCCCTACCTACCTGTCCCCCTTTCCCAAAAAAAATCCTACCCCTCCCCATCCCTCCCCCACACCGACCTCGCCCCCGACCTCGCCGCCCTACAATACACCATGGCACAACGTATGTCTGGACTAGTACGTTTGGCATGCACATGTTACAACCGTGCAGCCGTCATAAGCTCGAAATAGACACTGCACAGCCGAGAGCACCGGCAGTGGCGGAGCCTGCGGCCGCTGATGCACCCGGTCTATGCTATTGCACTCCCCAATGGCACAGGTGTAATCGGACAAAACGCGGTGTTGGGCAGCAACAGTGAAACTCCCGGCCTTCGGGATTCTTCGTATGGTGATGCTACATCCAGTGAAGTTCCCCGAAGACGTTTGGATCAACTTCGGCGGCCGGTGGACCTACAAAATATGTAAAAATAGGCATTACCAAACCAATAAGGAATACAGCAATCTATCTAGTTGCATATTCATGAATCCCAAATGAACCACAATCGTATACTCTTATCATACCAATATTATGCAATCAGACATATCAGCCATCATACCCCTGTCAGCAGAGGTCATACGTCCACTACCTGCGATTTTTTTCGTACAGTTTTTGAACACGTTGGGTAATTGGCATGGGACTTCCTGACGATTTCTAACCAAACACATTGACACGCAGTTTTACAATATGACGCCGAAATTGTGCACACAGTCACGAAATTGTCAATATTCGTCGGCACACATCCATATTCAACCCAGGGCCTCGTCTAGATGTGGATTTTGGGAGGCATACCTGCACATCTCCAGGTTTCCTCAGAGAATCTAAGGCATGATTTGTTGAACATGTGCATTCATAGAAAAGTAACTGATGTGAGTGCCACCCTACCACTAGCTACTTCACGGAACAGCTTAACAACCTCATAGTGAAACCTCTTGTACTCACTGTTACGAAGTAATGCTTCATAATACATTTATGACACATGCTATGAGACAACTTACCAGTGTACTGCCTCCTTGCTCCCACGACTGTAGTTACGCTGCCTTTCGGCCGGCCGCGGTTCTTTTTGACGCGAGGCGGCATGGTCAGATGATCCAGCATTAGGCTGCCTCCATCTAAGTTGATCAGGTGACCAGTGTCGCCCGCAGACCGTCCTGAAAATAGCACATGGGCGACAGCAGTGGTGGCGGCGGAAACTGGGGCCACTGACGCGCTAGGTCTCTCATTGTGCTTGCCAATCACTGGGGAAGAAAATATTGGAGAGCATACCCTGTTCGTTCGGGGCCTATGAGCACCGATCACTGGTGAAGGAGCAGAACTTGAGATCGGTACACGACGAACCCCTCCGATGATCGGAGACGGTGTCGGTGAGCTGAGGTGGGTTCCGATCACTGGCGACGGCTTTGGCGCCCATAGGTTGCGGCGAGCATGTCGGACCATGTCGAGTGCTGTACACGACGGGGCCAGGAAATGATCTCCTGCCGAAGCGGTGTCTGAGTTGGAAGGCGGAGGGAGAGCGGTGTGCGCGACAGCCGGACCAAGAACCCCACGGAAGTTTTCTACCGATGCTGATTGAACGGCGGCTTTGCCGATGCCACTACCAGAAAGCTTGGTTGGTGTGGACGACTGTGGTGGTTGGCTTGCGGTTCGGCGGATGGACTGTCCCGTTGATGTCCCCTGGGGCGACTGGATTATGACTATGCTACGACGAACAGGCTGTCCCGCTGATTTTCCCCGCGGTGATTGGGCTAGCACTACGGTGTGGTGGATGGGCTGTCCCGCCAATGTCCCCTGTGGCGACTGGGTTGGCACTACGTTGCGGTGGATGGGCTGTCCCGTTGATGTTCCATGCGGTGATTTGGTCCACAGTATGGTGCGACGGACGGGCTGTTCCGCAGGCGTCCCCTGTGGCGACTGGATCTGAACTTTTCTACGCGGAACGGGCTGTCTCGCTGACGTTCCCTGTGGTAACTGGCAGGGGTCTCGATTTTTGAAAAACATTGGGGGGGGGGCCGAAGTGCCAACGCACTAGACCCCCCCCAAAAAAAAAATTCATCGGATTTAGCCCACTATATTTTCGGATCTCAGAAATTCCTATTTTTTATTCGACGATGTGTATGTTTATGTTTATTAAGCATCCTCAGCAACGGGGAAAATCGTCCAATAACTGGTGAAGTCAAATAATTAAAAGAGCAGTGCTCAGTACATGTCAACATAACAACTCTGAGTAATAGCATGCGACTGCCGTGCCATATAGTGGGCTCGGATCTATCGTCACCGTCACCGTCAACGTTACCCTCTTCCTCACTCCACACACCAACAAACACACAGCGGCTTAAATAAAAATACTTCAGCGATCAGATGCAGGCTAAAACACACCGGCATTGATGGAGCATCAGAGCACAGCAGACCTGAATAGTAATGACGGTGGGTGAAAGTATTTCATTGGTGCCTGACATTAGGGAGAGGAACTTTTCCCTTTAGTACGCCACTGCGGCGCTCAACGTGTTTTTTTCCGCAGATTGCACGATCGAGAGTAGATTGCAGATTGCACATCAGTTCCTTACAAGTGTCCGCAATATATTTCCTTCATGTGCTTTAAACATGATTCAAGAAAGCACTGTCGTCGATTTTAAGCTTGCAAAAAGAGTGGGCCGCCTGGTGTTTTGAGTGCTATTTGAGTGAATTTGCTGTCTTGTTAGTGAACTGACAACTTATTGAGATATAAGTACTTTAACTTTGCCTGCTTCCATCATGCAAATTTGTCATGTTCCAATACATCAGAAATCATCAGAATAACTTCTTGCCCACAAACCGGTATATGCATTTCTATGAATTTTTCATATTTATTAACACCAATGATGTAGATCTGATTTGCAAATTTATTACAGAAAATATCATCGACTGAGGAATGGACTCAGTTGCGGTGTGCACAAGCAGGTTGGCGTGTGCTTCCACCTACATAGGGGTGGCACCGGGCCTCACGGAAAAAATACCTTCTAGTCGCGTCTCGTATGCTGGCCAGTCGGCCCTCTTAAAATTTAAAACGGCATGGTCGCGTTCCGAGTGCTGCGCCATCCTCGTAATCCAGCCACACCGGAAAGTGGTCACTGCTTAGGGGGTCGTCCGCCACAGACCAGCTAAAAAGTTGTGCGAATTGTGGGCTATGAGGTCCAGAGCAGAGGTATGGCCAGAGGGTAGGGCGGGGTGGGTGTTCCAGTGTTTAGAATGCACAAGGATGCATCGTGCATAAAAGATTCCAAACACCGACCCAGTGCGTTTGCATCATCGCATCCCCATGCCGTATGGTGAGCGTTATTATCACCTAGTATTAAGGCCGGTGGGGGCAACTCGGATATCAGTTGTTGTAGAGCTCAGTAGACGGGAAACCAGTACCGGGTGGCAAGAATGGTGAGCAGATAGATATAGGACGGCGATTAAAATGCACTCTTACTGCGACGGCCTGCAGCATGGCGTGCAGCACAAATCTCTGCGCCGCCACACTATGGTGGACACCCAGCAGCACCTCACCATGTGTATTGGTGCCCGAGGGCATATCCTTTCGAAAGACTGAGTAGCATTTTAGGT
Organism: Ashinkailepas kermadecensis; assembly: GCA_034440615.1. Classification (NCBI taxonomy): domain Eukaryota; kingdom Metazoa; phylum Arthropoda; class Thecostraca; family Neolepadidae; genus Ashinkailepas; species Ashinkailepas kermadecensis. Next base: position 122,196 of record JAOTOM010003165.1, read on the forward strand.
TATATAAGTAGTCCGGCGTCACCTTGGTTTCTTGAAGGCAGATGGCTGCCGGACAGTGGCGGTTTATAAGCACCTGGAGGTCTTCTGTGCTGGTCCTCAGCCCCTGCAATTCCATTGTAAAATAGACCGCGGCTGATCCATTTGAAACGAGCTAAAGTATGTATGTAGAATTATCAGCTACCATCACAGAAGACAATCCCAATGGTCCATTGTAAAACTAGTGAGCGCATAGGTTGACGACGTGTAGCGTATGTTAAGTATATAAAAAGTGTGTATTTTAAAAAGGTAGGTAAAACAGGTCGGATCACGAAGAACTAACCGGAGCCCACGATCTAGCCGGTGCCTCAGAGGGCACACCGACACTCGGTCCAAGGGACTGGGTCCTTTGGCGAGAGCTCGGCGATCCTTAGTTAGTTAGTTGTTTTGGCTTTAGGGCGCTTCGACCAGAGTTGATCATTCGCACCCATAACGTTTATCCTAGTGCTTCACGGTAGATAAGAAGTATTACCTTGGTGTGTACGTAGTTTGAAATCCAATCGCTGCTAAATAACGGAACAAGTTTCCAGAATGTACAAGTTTTTAGTTGTTTCCCAGAATGTCTTCATATGTCAAACGGTCCGCGTTTCGTCCAAAAAAGAATCGGCGCTCTGGTGTAAAGTGTTGGCACGTGAGTAGCAGGTGGCGTACAGTCAGCGCTTCCAGACAGTGGGGGCACCGCGGCCTTTCCTCCCCACACAGAAGATAGCGATGGGTAGCGTAGGTATGCCCGATGCGCACTCTGCAGTGTGTGACCTCCTCTTGCCTGAATCTGCGCAGGCATGACGCCCAAGGTCCTAGATTTGACTTTATTTCATGTAGCTTATTATTGCCTTCTCTATCCCATGCCCTTTGCCACTTAGCGCGTATGAAAGTTGTGATCCTGGAGAAATGGTTCCTAGCAGGAAGTGGACATATGCATGGGCGGCGATGTGCTGCCCACTTCGCCGCAGAGTCCGCGCGCTCATTACCCCACACCCCGATGTGGCTTGGGATCCAGCACAAGCGTATGGTTTTTCCCTCTTGTTCTAACGTAGTAATTCGTATGAAAATGTCAAGTAGTGTAGGGTCTGAGGGATAAAAAGCAGTCGGTGCCAAAAGGCTGCTAAGGGAGTCAGATAGCATCACATATAGAGCATCCTGGGAAACCTCGATAGATGACAATGCCTTCACGATCGCAATGAGTTCAAAGCTATAAACCGAGACATACACAGGTAAATTAAACGAACGTACAGTAGTACCACACACAAAGGCACACCCTGCTCCTGTGTTACTATTGGAACCATCAGTAAAGATCCTTGTGTGTCCTTGGTAAGAGTCCAGGTGCTCAATCGTTCTCGGCCGACACAATACTGACGGAATGTCTCCTTTGTGCATGGCTGACAAAGATATGTCAATCGGAGGTGAAACTAGGTTCCAGGGCGGTGTCGATAGTTTTTCTCTTCGCGTCACACGACGCACTCTCATTCTACTGTTTGTAAAGAGGTTCTGCATCCGCGTACAGAATGGTAATGTCTTCTGACTCCGTCCATTGGAAAAAGTGCCAAAATGCGGCGGGAGAAAACTGCGTCGTAAGTAGTGCGTAGGAAACTGCCGCAGCCTACATGCGTATCGCAATCCCAACATTTCTCGTCTCAGTGCCAGCGGGGGTTCGTTCGCCTCTATCGTCAGGCTTGCAGCTGGAGATGTTCTGAAGGCACCAGTAATAATACGCCGTGCTAAGTGGTGCACTGTATCTAAAGTACGCTTGTTGCTGGCGCAGGCACCATCATACACGTAGCACGCGTAGTCTAGTTTGGACCGGATAAATGATTTGTAAAATATCATCAGGGTTTTACTGTACGCGCCGTAAAACATTTTAGCAATACATTTCAGTAGGTTGAGAGACTTAAAACATTTTTAAGTGTCTTGATGTAGGGTTTGTATGTCAGACGACGGTTGTCAAATTTTACTCCCAGAAACTTCACGGCTGGTTTAACTGGGATAGGCTTGCCATACAGCCCAACGTCCAGTTCCTGGATACATCGTCGACGGCAAAAGTGTACTGCAGCCGTTTTGTCGGTGCAAAATCGGAAACCATTTTTGATGCTCCAGCTCTGGAGCGTATTAACTGCAAGCTGCAGCTGTCGTGTCATTGTTGAAGTATTTCAGGCAGAGGACCAGGTTGCTAAGTCATCGACAAATAGCGATCGTCCGATGTTCGGTGGCACTTCATCGCCAAATGTCATTGATCATCATGGCGAACAAAGTAACGATGAGGACACTGCCCTGCGGAACTCCATTGGTTTGTTGGAACCGTTCAGATAGTTCGTGGCCTACCCGGACGCGGACGGAGCGTCCAGTCAAAAAGTTGCGAATAAAAGTGCCTAGATGGCCACGGATTCCACATTTTAGAGCTTTCATTAAAATACCGTGGCGCCAGGTTGTATCATATGCTCCTTCGAGATCGAAAAAGATGGCTCCAGTGTGTCGCTTCTCCTGAAAGGCTACACGTACAGCATTGTCGAGTGTTAATAGATGGTCCGTTGTTCTACGGTGTTTCCTAAGACCTCACTGGGCGTTAGTAAAAAGGTCGTGTGTTTCTAAAAAAAACCATGTGACCCGCACATTTACCATTTTTTCTAACAATTTACACAAGCAAGAGGTCAGAGCGATAGGCCGGTAGTGCAGCGGATCGAGCCCACTCTTGCCTGGCTTTAGGACGGGGACCACAGTGGCTTCCCGCCATGTGGCCGGGAATTGACCTTCTTCCCAAACCATGTTGAAAGTCGCAAGTAGTGCCTTCAGAACTCGTGAGGGAAGATGCTTTAGTATCTCGTTGTGGATGCGGTCAGTTCCCTCTGCCACACTCTTCAGACTCCGTATTGCCGACCGTAGTTCTGCTGCTGTGATGCGCTCGTTATACGAGAAGTGCTCAGAAGCGGAAAAATTTACCGCTTAGCTTTCTAAGAGAGTCTTCCGATGACGAAACTGAGGGTGGATGTCTCCTGCTTGACTACGTGTCACTATTGCTTGGCCGATTGCGTTTGCAACATCGGAAGGATGGTTAACCTCTGCGCCAGCTACTCGGAGCACTGAGAGAGGAACCGAATTAAATTTACCAGCGATGCGTTTCACACGAGACCACACTTGTGCAATTGGGGTATATCGGCTCAGAGTGGCCAGATACTCCCTCCAGGATGTGCGCTTCGCCTCTCTAACTGTTCGTCGCGCGAAAGCTCTCGCCTTTCGGAAAGCTATCAAGTTGGCCGAAGAGCAGTTTTTGTTAAATTTCCTTAAAGCTCGTTTCCGTTCGCGTATGGCGTCCCGACATGCTTTGGACCACCATGGAACTGGAGTGCGGCGGGAAGCTCCTGACGTCCGCGGGATGCAGACATCGGCCGACTGCAAGAGCAGGGACGAGAAGTGTTCTACTGACAAAGTGGGGTTATTGTCGTCCTTTTCAAAGGGCCGAGGGGCGCGACTACCCCGATAAAACTGAGCTGGAGGGCAGGACCGGGGAAGTTGTCCTACCTGCGCATGATAGGGATAGTTGGTGTTGCAGGGCCAGGTGAAGGACATGGACGTTGAGATGAGATGGGCATTGTAATGGGGGCGTATGGGTGGAAGGACGAGTGAGGAACTCTTAGTCTCGCCCCTAGCCACGGACCGATGGCCGAGTCCGCTGGGTCCTTAAGGCACTAAATCCCCCCCCCCATCACCACGGAAAAGTGGTGCCTCGTCGGGGGGGGGGCGATCCTTGGCCCGGCGGAAAGCCGTATGTCGGCAGGCCTCGCTTCTGGGAGCCCAGTCCGGGTGGGGGCGGGGGAGGGCCCATACTGTAAGGAGCCGGTCCCTCCATTCGCCATCGCGGCGACGGGGCGGCCGGCCTTTGGGGTGGAGCCTTGTCAGCCCCTCGACGGCTCATCGCTCGGGCCTTCTCCATATCTACGAGACGCGCTCGCTTCGCTTCGCAAGTTCGCCTTTCGGCTTCTTGGTAAGTAAGTCTGGCCTCGGATATCTGAATTGGTCGGTTTGTGCCACGGGACGGAGATGGAGGTGCGGAAGAAGAGGTTGAGTGTGGGGGCAAGGTCTGGCTTGGGGGAGGGGCGGAGGGTTCAGGAAGGGAGGATTTGGAGGTGGTGCCGGTACATGGGGGAGGCGAGGGGGATGGAGGAAGGACGGGGAGTGAGAGACGGGCGATTCGTGGTGGATGTGAAGGGGCTGGACTTGGGTGGAGGGGATCGAGCAGGTCTCTTTAACTGCTGGACCTGTGTCCACTCCCCACCCCTAGATGTTGATCGGGGATCGTGGTAGACGGAGAGGGGCTAGGATTGGGTGGAGAGGGCCGAGCAGGCCTCTTAGAGCGCTGAACCTGGGTCCACTCCCTCATTCGACGTTGGTCGGGGCGACGCATCTGGTGAGCAAACACCGCATCCACTAGTGGCAGGTGGTGCTTCCGCCGCTTCGGCGACGTGTTGAACAAGTTGTCCTTGTTCCTTGGGCGACGCAAGGGCCACACCAAAAGATCGGAGCAGTGTTGTGAGTTTGGCAATTAGCTCGGAGATGTTGGGCTGGGTGTGTTGGGAGCCTATCAGAGGTTCCTTTTGGGTGTGTTTTGCCATTGCAGGGTTCAGTTTTGCCGCTGCTGCGGAGTATATTTTTGGGTGAGTTCTTTCATAGAATTCACGGGCCTCCCGAAATGTGATCTTGATTGTACATTTTAGAGTAGCTATCTCTTTCTCTTTCAGGAAGATGGGACATGAGCGATCGTAAGATGCGTGGGGTTTCTGATTAGGGCCGCAGTTTGAACATTTTGGACATTCAGCCTCACTTGGCAAGCTGATGGAAAACAATGGTAAACGTTAGGCTGACGTAGTACTTAGAAAGCAACAATTTGTTTCACAAACGAACAGTGTGGCTTCGGAAGAAACAGAAGCAACGTTCACCATATTTTACTTTTGTATACCTCAATTCGTGCAGCTTTTAAACAGAAACAACATATTAATGCTGTTTTTTTTACATTCAAGCTGCATATGACACGACCTGGCGCCATGGTATTCTTCTAAAGCTTCAAAGAAGTCGAATCCGTGGCCGTATGGGCACATTCTTGCAAAACTTTCTATCAGACAGTTTGTTTTCATGTTCGCATTGGTGACCATTTATCTGCACGCTTTGAACTCGTAAATGGAATTCCTCAGGGCAGCGTGCTGAGTGTTGCTCTCTTCGCCATCATGATCAATGACGTCTTTGCTGGCTTCCTTCAAGCATTGGTCGATCTCTTTTTGTGGATGACATAGCTATTTGGTCCTCTTCTTCAAGAGCCTCTACTTCATCCAGGCAACTTCAGCTGGCGACAAACCTGAAGTGCTCCAGAAGTGGAGCACCATGAATGGTTTTATGTTGTCCACCACAAAAACAGCAGCAATGCATTTCTGTCGCCGTCGTTGCTGTCGTGATCTTACACTGATGCTGTATGCTGAACCCATTAAATTACACCCTGTATTTAAGTTTTTAGGAATATATTTTGACAGCCGTCTGCTTTACCGGGAACATCTTAGAATTTTCCGTGACAAATGTATTACATCTCTGAATAATTTAAAATGTGTAGCACGAACATCTTACGGAAGTGACAGACAAACACTGCTACTCCTTTATCGATCTCTCATCCGCTCAAAACTAGATTACGCCTGCTTTGTTTATGATGGTGTCTGTGCATCCGGAAAACGTGTTCTTGATACTTTCATCAGGCAGCTCTGAGAATTGTGACGGCGTTTCGAACCACGCTATTCGCGAGCTTGCTAGCTGACATCAACGAGCCACCAATTTTCCTGAGGCGACAGATGCTCGGGATGCGCTACGCGTGTAAACTGCGCAATTTCCTGCAGCATCCAGCTTATCAAGCGGTGTTCTCGCGTCACATCCTATCAATCTTCTTACATGGTGGCGTCCGTATATATAGACCTATGTGCACTAGAATTCGAGACCTTTTTGCCGAAAGCCAACTGGAATTGCTCAGGGTGAAGCGCGCCCCGCAGGGTTATACACCCCCGTAGCGACTTCTGTCACCTAGCCCTAGAATAGACCTCGTATTGGCCGACATACGCAAAGGGGATGTTTCCCGGAAGAATTTCGCGCACGTGCTCTGGAGCACATATCGACATTTTATGACAACTACGCAAGCACTTTTACCGATGGATCAAAGACCGACCCCGGGTTTGGAAGCGCCTTTGTAGGCGACACAGCCACCAGATCGTTTACACTATCGAAACATGCGTCCATGTACCAGGGGTGTCGATTTTTGAAAAACATTGGGGGGCCGAAGTGCCAACGCACTAGACCCCTCCCCCCCCCAAAAAAAAAACTCATCGGATTTAGCCCACTATATTTTCAGATCTCAGAAATTCTGATTTTGTATTCGACGATGTGTATGTTTATGTTTATTAACCATCCTCACCAACGGGGAAAATCGTCCAATAAATGGTGAAGTCACATAATTAAAAGAGCAGTGTTCAGTACATGTCAACATAACAACTCTTGGTTGGCTATTGGTTCTACGACACGTCGACCGTTGTGTCATATAGCGTCGCCAATCTCTCACGCCGATTGGTCGCGGGCGAAGAGTAGCGACAGGTGAGACTCGAACTCACGAACATAACAACTCTGAGTAATAGCATGCGACTGCAGTGCCATATAATGGGCTCGGATCTATCGTCACCGTCACCGTCACCGTCACTGTTACCCTCCTCCTCACTCCACACACCAACAAACACACACCGGCTTAAATAAAAATACTTCAGCGATCAGATGCAGGCTAAAACACACCGGCATTGGTGAAGCATCAGAGCACAGAAGATCTGAACGGTGATGACGATGGGTGAAAGTATTTCCTTGGTGCCTAACGTTAGGGAGGGGAATTTTTCCCTTCAGTACGCCACTGCGGCTGCTCAACGTGTTTTTTCCGCAGATTGCACAATCGAGAGTAGAAAGGCCCTTCGGATAATTTTCTTTCGGGACCCATTCTTCATTTTCCGGGGCTCTGGTCGATTCAATGGAGTCTCCTTGTGGTTTTTGTGGTGAAGTCTATTTTTATAAGCCCCCTGCAGGCTATTTTTGGAACCCGATACGATTCTTCTGGCTCTCGGTGCGTTTTTTCCGGTGCCCAAACAGGTTTCTTTTCCGGCGTCCGACGACTTCTTATTTTGTGGATCTTTGACGCAATTTTTCCGTCCGCAAGGTGACATTCCGGGTATATACTTGGGAAGCCAGCTGCAACTTGTGGGGCTCTCGTACGACGTTTTGGCCCCAGTGAGATTTTCAAGAGAAGCGGCGTGAATTTGTTTTTGTTTAAGTGCGATTTTTTGGGGCCCCGTCGTCACTTGTTGGGATCCCTTGCGGTGGCTACGACACGTTTGTGGGGGCCCAACAAGCTGTGTGGGCTTTCGGAGCTATTGTTGAGATCCCAGATTGATTTATCGTGTCCGGACTATTTTTCATATACCCGGCTTCATTTGTTGGGTGATCTCAACGATACTTTTAGAGCCCCGGTGGGACCTGTCAGGCCTCTGGCGTGATTATCAGGGGCCCGGGTGATAATTCTTAGTACCCCAGTCTCGGCGTGATTTTCAGGAGGCCCCGGCCCGACCGTTTGTGGCCCCGTCGTGATTTTCTTGAATCCCGGCACGACTTGTTTGCGGCCCCAACGTGATTTTCAGGGGCCCAGGTGCAAACTTTTGAAGCCCCAGCGTCATTATCGGGGACCCTGCGCTACGTTTGGGGCCCCCAAAGTGAATTTTCTGAGCCCCGGTGCGATTTTTGGTGGACCGAGTGAAATTTGTAGGGAGCATAACGCATTTTTTTCCTAAGCTCGGCGGATTCTTGCGGGACCCACAACCTATCAGGAGGGGGGAGGGGTGAGGCAACTGCCCACAATTCCCCCTCCCCATTCGGTATGTCACTGTGCCATGCAATGATGCAACATAAGAATCCAGGAATAGTTCATCTGTTTCATCACTCACATGTGATTTCAACTCCCCAGTTATCCAGACAGATTGAGGAAAGTCAAACATCTGCTACATGGATCAGCAAGGATGGATTGTAAGGCAACATGGATACCATGGAATTCCGCTCACAGTAGTTATGTTGCAATACATACCTTCTTCAACAGACTGCTTTGGAGATGGATGAGTTCCTGAAGTTTGGTCAGGGCTGGAGTTGGAGGTGGATGGAGCAACACTGTGAAGGACATAACATATGGTTCTAGAGACTTGTTTCCATTAACAATACAGGGGACGAAGTAACATTTTCATTGACTTCTATGGTTTTCATTGGCTTCATTGACTTCTATGGTGTCCTGAGTAAGTTGGACAATCGAGATGGGTTTCTGTTATATGCATTGTAGAAGCAATGTTATAATGTAGCTTTTATACCCCAGTGAGAATGGTATGGATTCACTCATAAGTGAATTTGCAAACATACTGATATATCAGTTAACAACAATGCAGGGAGCTATGTGATCAACATGGTCTGTGCCCTAAAGCCCAAATAACTAAGTAACAATGCAGGGAATCTGCTGCATACCAGTTTGACCATAAATTTGCCATGATATATGGCATCATACTTCCCATGCTATTTAGAATAATGAGCTATATTTTGTGTACAAACATCAGGACATTAGAAATGTTAATTAACGTTACACACATCAGCTCCTAACAAGTGTCAGCAATACATTTCCTTCATGTGCTTTAAACATGATTCAAGAAAGCACTGTCATCGATTTTAAACTTGCAAAAAGATTGGGCCGCCTGGCATTCTGAGTGCTATTTGAGTGAATGTACTGTCTTGTTAGTGAACTGACTACTTATTGAGATATAAGTACTTTAACTTTGCCTGCTTCCATCATGAAAATTTGTCATGTTCCAATACATCAGAAATCATCAGAATAACTTCCTGTCCACAAACCGGTGTATGCATTTCTATGAATTTCTCATATTTATTAACACAAATGATGTAGATCTGATCTGCAAATTTATAACTCATAAAATTTTATCAGCACAGGATTCCATTCCTGAAAATATAGTACTTTCAACATGTTATTGTTCTTTGTGAAGCAATAAGTGCAATGCTCTCATGCAGCATGCAGATGGAGGTTCATCACGTGCACCAGGTAGCAAAAAAAGAGATATTATTGCAGTCTAAGGTAACCACAAGACAGGTTTTACACCCATTTTACCTCCATGAATCATTCAAAGGAGCTAGGTTTTGCCTAGTTGCTTTTGTTGTAAGTTAGTAAATAAAAAAAGTCTTCAAAAACGATTCAAGCTGGATTAGGTTATGTTAGACTTTTTAAGTTGAAAATGTTTGAGAACAATTTTTTTTTGGGGGGGGGGTGGGATTGGGCATAAAAATAATCATTTCTTGCATGGAAGTCTAGGCTAGTTTAGGTTAGGTTATGTTACATGTTTTTTTATTTGAACTTTATTTTTTATCCTATATTACTCAAATCCAATCCCCCTTTTCCATGTTATTTTTCCTCACAATTGAAAAGTGTGCAACTGCAGAGGAAATGAGCGGTTACATCATGTTCAGCACATTAACAAACACTGCATTAAAAAAAAAAATTAAAAGAAGTCAGAGAGTACCATCAGCTGAAAAATTACCCAAAAAGCCAAGTATTATCACAGTTTTAGGTAACCACAAGACAAGTTTTACACACATTTTACCTCCATGAAGGGGACGAGTGGTCTAGGGGTAAGATTCTCGTCTCACAATCGAAAGGTTGTGGGTTCGAGTCTCACCTGTCGCTACTCTTCGCCCGCGACCAATCGGCGTGAGAGATTGGCGACGCTACATGACTCAACGGTCGACGTGTCGTAAAACCAATAACCAACCAACCTCCATGAAGCATACAAAGGGGTTAGGTTTGTCAGGTTAGGTTAGGCTTTGGTTGTAAGTTATAAAAAGAATCATTTGTTGGTAAATAAATTTTGTTAATTATTTTTATACAAAAAAAAATAATAAACGGTTCAGGCTAGCTTAGGTTAGGTATTTGAAGTTGAAAATATTTGAGAAAATGCCTCGCAAATTTAAATTAAAAACAATTAATTTCTTGTATGGGAAGTTGTACTATGTTAGGTAAGGATATCATACATCTGGAACATTATTTGCATGCTATATTTCCTTACTCCACACCCTTTTTTGGTGTTATGTTTTACTCCCAATTGAAAGGCATGCAGTTGCAGACGAAAGGACATTAAATTTGTGCTTTTATGTGTTTTATTAATATTTTTTATTTAAATTTCCAATGCAATGTTTATGAATGTCACTAAGCTGATGACACTACTCAGTTTCTGTGCAAATGCTTGTGGTTGTGAGCAGGTTGTGAGCAAAATAACATTAAAAATGGGCTTGGAGTTAGTAACATAGCAATTCAAAGAAATACATTACAAATTCAACATAACCTAACGTAACCTAGCCTAACCTGACCTTGGAGAAAACAACTACAAAAACAAGATTGGAAAAATATATAGCAATTTATTTTCTTGAAATTTTGCAAATGAAAAAACCTAACCCAACCTAATCTAACCAGAATTATTGTGCTTTAAGGTGGTAACTAGGCAAGTTATTACACATTTGCCTCCATAAAGCAAACAAATGGGCTATGTTTGGTGATGTTAGGTTAGTTTAAGTGTTTAAGTTCGACATTTTTTGCAAAAATTGTTCCAAAATTTGAAAGAAATACATCTTTTTTCTTTAAAAGCAGCTTATGTTAGATTAAGTTAAGTTGGGTTACATTTTTTAATTGTAAAAAAAACATTGCTTGGAATTTTTACAACTTGATGTTTTGGTTTTGTTTTTATCCAAGGGGAGCTTAAGCTAGGTTAGGTCAGGTTATGTTGCATTTTTTTATTAAAAAAATATACTTTACCCTATGTCACCCAATTCAAAGCTTTTTGTTGGTGTTATTTTGCTCATAACCTGAAATGTAGGCATTTGTATAGAAAATGAGTGGTCCCATCATCTGAGTCACTTTCATAAACATTGCATTGAAATGATACATTCCACGAATTCATAAAACACCTTAAAACACAAATTTACCAAAATGAGCAGTAACATCATGTTCATCACGTTCCTAAACATTGCACGGAACAAAAATTACTCAGAAATTACCTTAAGCTGTAAATTTACCAAAAGATGTGCCAACCCCTGGACGGAAATGCAACACTAGGTGCCCCAATCCTGGGCAGAAAGGGCACTAAGAGCAGTGGAATGAAAATATTAATAAATGTAAACTAAAACCAGCTTTTCTTGAAGACAAACGTGGTAGTTATGTGATATTAACATGGAAACCCTGAGCACAAATCAGAAAAAAGCATGGACTGGACTTTTTCAAGCTTACCTGCCATCTTCTTCAACTACTGTTCCTTTGGGAATTAAATATCAGCAAGCTATTTATTCACTATTTAAAATCACACCAATCCGCAGATACATAAGAATGTGCAAAGTACAAAAACGAATCAGTACGACGTCACATGAGATTGGCCTCCGGATTAAACACTGCGCGCAATTGCACCACAAATGTCTTACCTCCGTCACGTTTGTCACTGTAACCTCAAATTTACACTTTAGGCGCTAGAATTTCTGTAACTGGAATTTTTTCTTTGGATGTTACGATTTTGGATGTTCTGAGGAACGCCCATCACGATTTGTGACATTTAATACGTGCTAGTGTCTATCGATACAAATCGACACCCCTGCTTTGGAGAAAAAAATAGAAACAAATATTAAGCAATATATATTCCGAAAATTTTATAAATTGAACAACCGAACCCAACTTACCCGAACCTAATGTCAGCTGCTTTTGAAGGAAAATTTCCGATTTTATTTTATTTTTTTAAATGATTGAACAATCTTTCCAAAGGTAAACAACTAAACTAGCCTAACCTAGCCAAATCAGTATTATTGTGCTTTAAGGTGGTAACAAGACAAGCTTGTGCACACATTTGCCTCCATATTGCAAGCAAATGGGTTAGGTTTGGTTAAGTTAGGTTAGTTTAGGTTTTTCAAGTTGGAAAACTTAAAAAAATAGATCCAAAAAAGTTTCCCCCAAAAATTGCAAATTATTGGGTAACCTTGCGGTGTAAGGTGTTCTTTTCTTCCTTTAAAAAAAAAAAATGCAGAATACCATGTTTATGAAGGTGACTAAGATCATTGGACCCACTTATTTTCTGTGCTTACTTTTCAGGTTGTGAGCAAAATAATGCCAAAAGGGCTTTGAGTTCGGTAACATAACATAAACATAAATGTTTTTTTTAATGCAACAAAACCCTGACCTATTTTTTTAGAACAAAAAAGTAACTAAATTCAAATGTCACTTAATTTATTTTCTGAAAATTATCAACCTTAAAAAAGAAACATAACCGAGCCTAACCTAACCTAAGCTGATTTTGAATACAAAATAATATTTTTATGTGAACATGGTTGTAATTTATTTCGGAAACTTTTGGGTATTATTGTGCTTTAAGGTGGGAACAAGAAAAGTTGTATGGGCGTTGTATGACCAACGCAGTCAATGCGGCGGTAAACCCAAATAACAAACCAACCAACCCAGGAAGATGTAAGCTGTACTTCCACAGTGGAGGGAATTCCAGCTATTTTGTTTGTTTTTGCACACAATTTTACATTTTTCAGCAAAAGGTGGAGAGTCAGTCCACTATCTAATCCAAATATGTTTTTATTCCGTACAAAATGTGCTGGTTAACATCAATGTTTCTACTTAGCATGGGGTTTTTCATTTTTTTCCTTTAGCTTTCTTATCAGCATAAAATAGCATAGGTTATTGGGGGGGAGCCCAAATCAACATTGGGGGGGCAAGATCAACATTGGTGGGGCCATAGCCCCCACAAAAGGATACAAATCGGCGCCCCTGCATACATGCATGATTTTGCACTTATCAAAATTTAATTTCACCTGCCATTTTTGGACCACTTCACAAGCTCTTCTAAGGCTTTCTGTAACATGTACCTAGGTGCCTAGGTACCACGTAAATATCAAGCTGATAGTGTGATGAGTGGGCTGTTGAGGTTAATTATAGTTTGTATATCCACACTCTCAATGATAACTGACTGTTGTTCACGGGACTGGAGTGTATGCAAGTTTGACAATGACAATTGATTTTTGTGCACACCATTTTGAATTTTGTAGCAAAAGGTGGAGAGTCAGTCCACTATCTAACCCAAATCTGTTTTTTTCATTACAAAATGTGCTGGTTAACTTCAACTACATTTTCTATGTACCAGATTTGGGTTAGATAGTAACTACATTTTCATGGTGTTTTCCTTCTTTTTTCCTTCAACTTTTTTTATCAGCATAAAAATAGCATATGTTATTGGGGAGGCCCAAATCAACATTGGGGGGGCCAAGATCAACATTGGTGGGGCCCTGGCCCCCACAAAAGGATACAAATCGACGCCCCTGACACCAGGTACTGTCCCTGCACCAATTGCTCTACCAGTTGCACCCCTTGTCACCCACCCTGCACAAATCGTGATCTCAGTGAAAAGTGCCATACTTCCAACTTTGCAGTCAGGCCTGAACTGAAGTGATGGCCAATTTATGCTTTGTGGTGCTTTACAACTTCTTGGAATTTGTTTCCAGTACAATGTTGGACATGATTAAGATGACATAGCCACTTGTCTCCTCTGAAAATGAGTGGTAAATGGGGGGGATCTGTAGCTCAGTGGTTAAGCTGAGCATCTGGCATGTTCTGAGGTACAGGGTTCAATTCCTCACAATGCCAGCCCTTCCTGCCAAGGTGGGAGGCAGCTTGTGTCATATGGCTCCAGCTGCTGAGTGTATCTTAAAGCCACATAAAACCCAACCTCTACAAATGTTTGCTTTTTCATTTGGGAGCAAAATAACTTTACAAAGGAACTTAGATCATATAGTTAGAGCTAGATCATATGGCATTGGAAATAATGTTGGAAAAGGATGTAAACATAGCCTAACTAAACCCATTTTAACTTCCCTGTTAGAAAAAAAAATTAAAAACTTCCCTGGGCATTTTTCCAAATTCAAAGCAATGTAGCATAACCTGCTTCAGTGGGAAGCCATCAATTTACCATTGGTTGGTTATTGGTTTTACGACACGTCGACCGTTGTGTCAGTGTAGCGTCGCCAATCTCTCACGCCGATTGGTCGTAGGCGAAGAGTAGCGACAGGTCAGACTCGAACTCACAACCTCAATTTACCATTATTTTTTAGGTGCAACAAAATATATATTCCCCAAGTTGACAAACCTAACCTAACATAGCCACAACAACATAACCCCTTTATTTGCTTTGTGGAGCTAAAATATGCATCGAGCTTCTTTAGTAAATACATTAAAGCACAATGATACAAAAATAACAAACAACAAACAGTTTTATGGAGGTGAAGCATGTGATTAACTTGTATTGTAGCTGCCCTAACCTGCAATACCAAAACAGTAGACTGTATTTAACATTAACCTGATTTCAGATGTTGAGTTGCTTTCTGCAGAAGTAGAGAACTACTCATGCCTCTGGGATAAGGCCTGCCCTGGATATGCCCTAAAGCATAGGAAAGACAGGGCTTGGGCTGAAGTAGCCAAATCACTTCAGTGTTCTGGTGAGTGGTTAAGGGCATATTACGATCCATTTAGCCATTTATGCCTGGCTAGGCCTGTGAAGGGAGGATATAAGAAGAGAAAAAGCTGAACCCCCAAATTAATGTCATATCATTAGTTCTAAAGAACTGTCTACCTGAGTGTCCTACCTGCATGATGTCACGCAGCGCAGTGGCAGGTTCTGCGGCGGCGCAGGTAGCAGCTACAGTGCCGTCCTCCTGGCCTGCCTCGGTGAAGGTCTGCTGCAAAAAGTTGTGCAGCGCGCATGTCGCCTTCACCAGGCGGATGGCGTTCTGCGGGGAGCTGCTGATGGGCCCACGGTAGATGCGCCATCGCTGTGCCATGAGGCCGAAAGCGTTTTCCACGCAACGGCGCGCGCGGCTGAGGCGGTAATTGAAGATCCGCCGGCCGTCCGCCTGAGGGCCCACTAGCGACACGCGCGGATACGGCCGCATCATGTGGCGCTGGAGGGGAACGCCTCATCCCCAATCAGGTAGTGCGGCAGCACCATGTCGCTGTCCGGCAGCGCCCGTGGCGGCGGCAGGACGTCACCTGCCTCCATCTGGCGGCGAAGCAGAGTCGCCAGGTCGGAATTAGCGAATATTCCGCCGTCGCTTTCGCTGCCGTGGCTGCCGACGCTAACATAAATAAACCGGTACGAGGTGTCCGCAACGGCCAGCATCACCAGGCTGAAGAAGCCCTTGTAGTTATGATACACCGATCCAGAATTTGCAGGTTTCTCCAGGGCAACGTGTTTCCATCAATCGCTCCAATGCAGTTCGGCAGCTGCCATCTGGTGTTGAAATATTCGGCTGCGGCCTTCCAGTCGTCACTGGTGGGTGGTCGGAGCACCAGTGGCGCCAGGCGGTTGTAGATCGCGTCACACACCTCGTACACGAGCTGGGGGCAGGGTGCACGTGGCGATCCGGTAACGACTCTGCCACAGTCTTACTGAATGCCGCCTCCTGCCAGATACCTACAAAGTGTGAGGCCAATAGTAATTTAGCATAATCCGATAGAGGATCCTCGCAGGGTTGGTGTGGGAATCCTGTGTTTCGGACAATATTCCGGTAGGGGATTTCCCTTCGGGACGGGGTGGGAAGTTGAAATGTGGAGGACATTGAGGACAAAAACCGTAATAATGCCGTACAGACAGTGGCCGAACTAAAATATTTTTCCCAGTGGCGCAGGGGTGTCACTGTACGCACTAGGGGGGAACTGGCCCCAACGATTTACGTGGCCCCCTCCATTATTGGTTCCCCCCCAACAATCCGACCGAAGCTTAATCATTGGGCCTGTGAAGGCGTCCTTCCAGAACGATTGAGGGCATTCTCACCCCGCTCAACCAGTAGTTTTTAGCCGCTGTGCCCTTCTCGAGATAATATGGCCATCAGAAATACCATCTACCATCCCCCCGCCACCCAATCAATTTCACGAAATGAGACCCAGGCAATGGCGACCCCGGGTGACTAGTGGTATTCAGGACATACCATATGCAAACCACTGGGCGCGAATGATCAATTCTGGTCGAAGCGCCCTAAAGCCCAAATAACTAACTAACCAATATACAAACCACTACAAGCAATAGCGTGGCGACGGTGACATAGCGAATGTCGGGGAAAGATGGGGAGGGGTTCATTCAGGACTTACGATTATAATAAATTGCGCACGGGGGGGGAGATGGATGTTTTATTTATTATAATAGGGCGATTCCAACTTTATCGGGTG
>JAOTOM010003166.1:0-138789 GCA_034440615.1 Ashinkailepas kermadecensis
GAAAGAGCACGGGCGTCCCACTACCGGCGGGAGAACAATGGCGTCTGTCTGTCCGAGAAAGAGCACGGGCGTCCCCTACCGGCTGGAGAACAATGGCGTCTGTCTGTCCGAGAAAGAATACGAGCGCCTCTACTGGAATGCTGGAAGGAAAACACCGGAGTCTCCGTCCGAGGGAGAACGCGACCGCCTCTCTGTTGGAAGAACACGGGCGCCTCTCTGCCGGAGGGAGAAAACCTGCGTCTCTCTGCCCGAGGAAGAGCGAGGAGGTATCACTGCTGAAGAGATAATATGAGCGTCTCTGCCCGAGGGAGAAGGGCCCTTGTGGCTCAAAGTTGCACTGATCTTTTATGTCTTTATGAGAACACCGACGTCTCTCTGCTGGAGGGAGAACGCGGCCGTCTTTCTGCTGGAGGGAGAACACAGGCGTCTCTGCCCGAGGAAGAGCACCAGCGTCTCTCTGGCGGAGGGGAGAGCATGGCGTTTGGGCAGCAAGTGATCAGCATGGTCTGTGCGACTTGAAACCCAACCGAGACACGATGCATGCAGAGCAGGTTCCCATGCGCAGAGAACATGTTCGTGCGAGGGAAAGTGCATGATCCTTCATTCCAGGGGTGAACGTGATCTGTCATCACGTCTCCTTGTCGCGGTACAGCACGCCTTCTTCCTGAGGGGGAGACGACTTTTCACTGCCCGGAAAGCACATCTTACCGGGGGAGAACATACTATTGCGCGCCGGGGTCTACCATTTCCAAGCAGCCTTGATGCTGCCGCTGGCACGGGATGGGCGTTCTCTCGGTCGCCGTTGGGCCCGCTGCTCCTCGCAGTGGCCGGAGTGCCCTGTGCTGTGGCGCTTGCATTTGCCGGGCACCGTGTGTGCGCCTCTCGCCAAAGCCCGGGCGACTTACCAGTGTCGCGTCACCGCCCGCCGACCATGGCTCGTGACGCCGCCTGCAAGGGAGGCGACACACCGTGGGACAAAGTCGGAGCCGCGTCACCGCCCGCCGACCATGGCTCGTGACGCCGCCTGCAGGGGAGGCGACACACCGTGGGACAAAGCCGGAGCCGTGTTGACCGGTGTACCAGAATAGCCTTCCGGGTCGGGGCCGCATGCCTCGACTGCCGCAGCATGGCCGCTGCACAAACACACGTGGCCCCGAGGTGAACGCCGCCTGGTTGGTACGGCTGGGAAAATGTGATCCAACAGTTTCATGGGACTGGACCATGTAAGCGGACAGGAATTTACCCTTTTTGTCTTTCTGTTTTGCCACTGAACCGGCAAGAATTATTGAAGACCAGCTTTTTTACGTTGCACTACAGACCAAGTAATTCGTTCGCAGCTGACTGGGCCATGACAGGCGACAGGCGCAGAGGTTTTTGATAGGCACAGAGGTTTTTCCCACGCAGAGGCGCGCTCAGCACTGAGGGCGGGGCTGGCGCACGGGACGACGAGAGCGCCTCACAATTGGATCCACGTGTCTTGTCCGATCAGGAGCTATACACTTTAATTTTAACTTTTTTATTAAATTATTAACATTAAAATTAAATACAGCTCGCAGCCCGACGACCTACACCTGCCTACACCACCTGAGGCTGCGTTTGTGGTGACGGTCGGGGAGGGGGAATAGCCCGGGCCGCACGTGGTGACACGTGCGTCTGTGTCTGGGCCGGCCGCCTAACGTCTGGCGCGCCTCCATGGCCTCCGTCATGGTCACTGGTAACTGCCGGCCAGGCATATCGCCCCCCCCAGAGGCACGGCCACCATGACTAGGTATGCACATTTTGAAGTCTGACAAAAAGATTGTGTCGGTGCTTTGCTTTGCTGCTTCCCAGGAAAGGTGCCCTGATCATAGTTGAGCCTTTCGTCCGATTAGTCTCCAAAATGCTGCAGCTAATTCGGTCCATATTGTATTGTCGATCAGAATAATTCACTCCTCGTCATTGGCGGCAGAACAGGGGAGGGGGTGGAGGCACTGAGGCGCGGTGACCATCAGTTTAAATCTGGAAATTCAGCATTACCCGAATGACACTGACTGGAACGAATGAACCCCAAAACTTACCCTTATCCCCTCAGATTCGGGCGTTCGGCCACCTATGCTCCTCGCACGTTTCTGTCTTTATGTCAGGTTTTGGCAGCGTGCAGTGCTACAATCAGAATGTAATTTCGGTGGGCGTCAAGGTGTGATTATCTGGTACCTGCCATCAGGGGCTCCGCCGTGTGTTTCAAGTTTGAGGATGGGCAGGGTTGACTCCATCTATGCCACCATAGGTGCATATACCGAAGTCCCATAGCCGAGGTAAAACCGCATCCCCGGCAGCAGCAAAATGGCTCTCCAGCCACTCCTCGGAAGGTGTCTAACACGCGGTCCCCGGAGAAAACTGGCGCCGTTCACAAGTAGCCCCCCCCATATGGATTCCTTCGATTCGTCTCCGCTGGATAAATTATATGTTAGCAAGTATGTTGCAAAGTAAGTGCTGGAAGCATATTTTTTTTTCCAGATAACTAAATCTGAGGAAAGGTAGTTCATGCAAAAACGAATGAAAATGGCCTAAAACCAGTGTTCCAGGTCGGCATACCGCTGTCGATCACGCGCCGCCGCCGCCGGGGGCGCAGCTGACGGGAGTGGTGGCGCGGGGGAGGCGCAGCTGACGGGAGTGGTGGCGCGGGGGAGGCGCAGCTGACAGGAGTGGTGGCGCGGGGAAGGCGCAGCTGACGGGAGTGGTGGTGCGGGGGAGGCGCAGCTGACAGGAGTGGTGGTGCGGGGGAGGCGTAGCTGACAGGAGTGGTGGTGCGGGGGAGGCGTAGCTGACGGGAGTGGTGGCGCGGGGGAGGCGCAGCTGACGGGAGTGGTGGCGCGTGGGAGGCGCAGCTGACGGGAGTGGTGGCGCGGGGGAGGCCCAGCTGACAGGAGTGGTGGTGCGGGGGAGGCGTAGGTGACAGGAGTGGTGGTGCGGGGGAGGCGTAGGTGACAGGAGTGGTGGCGCGTGGGAGGCGCAGCTGACGGGAGTGGTGGCGCGTGGGAGGCGCAGCTGACGGGAGTGGTGGCGCGGGGGAGGCGCAGCTGACAGGAGTGGTGGTGCGGGGGAGGCGTAGGTGACGGGAGTGGTGGTGCGGGGGAGGCGCAGCTGACAGGAGTGGTGGCGCGGGGAGGCGCAGCTGACAGGAGTGGTGGTGCGGGGAGGCGCAGCTGACAGGAGTGGTGGTGCGGGGGAGGCGCAGCTGACAGGAGTGGTGGTGCGGGGGAGGCGCAGCTGACAGGAGTGGTGGTGCGGGGAGGCGCAGCTGACAGGAGTGGTGGTGCGGGGGAGGCGCAGCTGACAGGAGTGGTGGCGCGGGGAGGCGCAGCTGACGGGAGTGGTGGTGCGGGGGAGGCGCAGCTGACAGGAGTGGTGGTGCGGGGGAGGCGCAGCTGACAGGAGTGGTGGTGCGGGGGAGGCGTAGCTGACGGGAGTGGTGGCGCGGGGGAGGCGCAGCTGACAGGAGTGGTGGTGCGGGGGAGGCGCAGCTGACAGGAGTGGTGGTGCGGGGGAGGCGCAGCTGACAGGAGTGGTGGTGCGGGGAGGCGCAGCTGACAGGAGTGGTGGCGCGGGGAGGCGCAGCTGACAGGAGTGGTGGTGCGGGGGAGGCGCAGCTGACAGGAGTGGTGGTGCGGGGAGGCGCAGCTGACAGGAGTGGTGGTGCGGGGGAGGCGTAGCTGACGGGAGTGGTGGCGCGGGGGAGGCGCAGCTGACAGGAGTGGTGGCGCGGGGAGGCGCAGCTGACAGGAGTGGTGGTGCGGCGGGAGGCGCAGCTGACAGGAGTGGTGGTGCGGGGGAGGCGCAGCTGACAGGAGTGGTGGTGCGGGGGAGGCGCAGCTGACAGGAGTGGTGGCGCGGGGGAGGCGCAGCTGACAGGAGTGGTGGTGCGGGGGAGGCGCAGCTGACAGGAGTGGTGGTGCGGGGGAGGCGTAGGTGACGGGAGTGGTGGCGCGGGGGAGGCGCAGCTGACAGGAGTGGTGGTGCGGGGGAGGCGCAGCTGACGGGAGTGGTGGTGCGGGGGAGGCGCAGCTGACAGGAGTGGTGGTGCGGGGGAGGCGCAGCTGACAGGAGTGGTGGTGCGGGGGAGGCGCAGCTGACGGGAGTGGTGGCGCGGTCCCGCGGAGCGGTGTTGCGGCTGGGGAAGTTGACTCCGCACGAACCGCTCCCGCCGCCCGGGCTGGGTCGGCTCCGTCCCCCGACCTGCGTCCTGGTTCAGGCTGGATCAAGCCCCCGACCTCTGGGGCCGCTGCGGCGCCGTGCTGCTGGTGTAGCTGCGGCCCGGTGTACCCGCGGCTGTGCCGTGTGCAGCAGGTAGAGCTGACGCGTGTGGTCTGCGAGCTGCTGCTGAGAGCGGTAGACACCGCCACCTATACCTGCCGTGCCAATGCGCACGTGTTCTACATGCTGCTGAGGGCGGTAGACACCGCCACCAATATTTAGGTACCCGGTATCTAGAAGAATGGTGACCGGATCAATGTGCCATGTGTTCTACCTACTGCTGGTACCACCGATGCTTTCACACGCGGCGACCACGGACCTGGGTCATGGCGAACCAGGCAGCTAAATGCAATGGAATCGGTCACGTTGAATTTAATCTAAGGAGTTTTTATTGTGGGGAGATTGGACAAATGAGCCGAAAATATGAACTTTTCCCTAACTTTGAGCTGCTTTGAAAACTGCCCATTCCGTTCGCGGACTACCCACTCCCCCATACACACACACACGAAAAATGTTATAAAACCGAGGAACGGATAATCCTCCCCTCCCCTACACCGTGAGAGTCCGCCACGAGATCGACTCTCTGGTACTGAACCGACTTCCTCCCGTGATGATGAACCTAGCACACGAAGGGGTAGCTGTTGGTGGGGGCTGCACTCCGTGTTTGCCGCGGCACAGCCGCTGTGGGTGGGGGCTGGTGGCTGGCTAATCCACCTGTCGACTGCCGGCCGGTCAGGTGTACCCCTCACTGACTGGTCAAAGCTGAGGTGTTGCGTAATTGCATGATGAGGTTACAGCCACACGAGCTGACCGGGCCAAGTTCGGGCTTCAGAATGTGTACCGGATGTTGTGATGCCGTGGTGTTGAGCTGCCACATCACGCGTCACAGCGGCGCAACCATTGCCACCAATGCATATTCGGCTAACAAAGTATTGAAATATTACCTAATCCTGGAGGAAATAGCATTAGAACGACTCACGATAGCTACCGAAGCGGGGACTATAGCTGAAAGGTGCTGTTACTGCGCTTACCCAGATGCGAAACTTACGATTTTCACGATATGATTGCGATCAACTTGTAACTTTATTACGATATATATGATGGCAATGGGTGTGAAATGGTGAGATTAGTCATAGGCAAGATTACCAGACCATGTCGTACTATCATTACACTGTCATTGCACCATGTAGCAGAATAATAACACGTTTGGTCATTGTCAGCTGGGTGTTGTAAACGCAGGTCCATGGCAGATCCATGGCAGGTCCGGCTTACTGTCCCCGGCCGCTGACGGTACCCGATTAGCCAATGAGAAGCCTTCTAGGTGCGACAAGGATTTTGTTGTTGTTGTTGTTGGCGAGCTCTAGGATGTCCTGTGTCGCGTCGGCTGTTGTGTGTGACGAACAATGAACTCGCGGCATGTGTCGGAAAATAGGTCAACAACTAATTTTAGACCCATTGGATTACCATTGGAACCGCAAAAGCAGTAAACTTACAAACTCGCTGGTAACTGCACCCGCTTTAACATGGATTACTCGGGAACTTCTACTCCGATTTCGACACAATCTACGTATTTTTGTAAATAAATGACAGCGCAATCGTCTAAGTCAAACATTTCATCAGACACTTGCTACGTGCCACGCGCATGGGGAGAAAATATTAAATTGGCCATCTTGGGATATTTTGAACGTCTTGCATCACAGGTCACGAACCAAATACATATACGCAATGAACTGATCGACGTAGGCAAATGTTCCAGCTACACCTTTATATGGAACACAAAGCTCTCCGTCCCATAGCGTCGACACTGGTATCAATATATTCTCCACACGTTGCGTTATTTTTTCTTTACATCTTGCGGTTTACACAGCGATGGCGGACGAACTACGGAGAAATACGCATTCGAACTTGCATGTACGTGAAGCCCATTGCACTGTTGCATTGAAAGTATCTTCAGATTTACATTGACGACCCGTCAACTATCGCTGCCTTCACGTTTGTATAAACCTTCCAGTCACTGGCCGTCGTACCGCTGCTAGCGACGTTAGGCCGCTGCCCAATGCATCCAGCCAAGAAAGCAGGTAGCGCACGTGTTGTGTCGCCGCCAGATACCCAGAAACGATAATAATCACTTAAACCAGGGAGATCACGTGCTGTGGTGCCGCTAGATACCCAGAGACGATAATAATCACTTAAACCAGGCAGCGCACGTGTTGTGTCGCCGCCAGATACCCAGAGACGATAATAATCACCTAAAACTGGTGGGGCCAGTGGTAGTTCCAATGTGAACTATGAACGAACTCGGATTACTTCACTGGTTACTCATTGTCGAGAAGGAAATTAACAATGTTCCGATAAGCAGGGGCGATTGAACGTTTCCTCTGGCCGAGGGGGGGGCTCCCATCGAAGGAGAAATGCCACATTTTCTCAAGTTCCATTTCTTAGGTTATATAAAAAGAAGTAGTTTACCTTCGGTTGACGGACCCGAAACTCTAAATAATCAATAAATCAATCAATCAATGCATAGTTACCGAGAAGTGCTAAGACGCTTCTGTTAAGTTAAGACTGTGATGGGGTCTGTGTATTCGATCAGTTATCATCCTCTTATCCATGAGCGCATGAGCGGTCCAAAAAAATGGTGCGACAAGGCAATTTTTAGGCCAGTTCTTTCCAATCAACGCCATTGAGTTAATGGTCATGATCGGAGAAAATAGGGACATGTAGTCCAGCCCCCACCCCCGGAGCTTACTTCCATGCGCTGATCATTCTGAATTGACAGGAGGCTGGCCGGATATCTACAGTGTTTTCTTTCAAATACTTGCGCTGTTGAGTTGGACAGTCATCAGCTCTACTATGTTTTGATGGCTCGAATATTTATATTGTTTTCCGTCGAAGGATTGCGTGGTTTTGTTGGGCAGGGTCAGCAGCTGTGCTGTGTTTTGATGCAGGACTCACCAGCTGATGTGTCTGGGTGCCTCGCCTGTGCAACTTGACCAGTCGCAAGACTCCAGGCGTCGTAGCAACTGTCTCGTCCGTCGCTCACCGACGTCACCCAGTGAATCGTCACATCCAGAGACAGGGCCAGCGATCCGACCAGTGACCCGACCAGTGACCCGACCAGTGAGCCGACCACGTGACCCGACCAGTGACCCGACCCGTGAGCGACCAGTAACACGACCAGTGACCCGAACAGTGACCCGACCAGTGACACCACCAGTGACCCGACCACGTGACCCGACCAGTAACACGACCAGTGACCCGACCAGTGACCCGACCAGTGACACGACCAGTGACACGACCAGTGATCCGACCAGTAACACGACCAGTGACCCGACCAGTGAGCCGACCAGTGACCCGACCAGTAACACGACCAGTGACCCGACCAGTGACCCAGAAAGTAACCCGACCATTAATTTTCCCAGTTACACGTTCAGTGACCCGGCCAGTAACCCTCCCAGTGACCCTCCCAGTGACCCTCCCAGTGACCCGACTAGTGACCCTCCCAGTGACCCTCCCAGCTACCCGTCTAGTGACCTGACCACTGACCCTGCCAGTGACCCAGCCAGTGACCCTCCCAATGACCCAGCCAGTGACCCTCCCAGTGACCCTACCATTGACCATTCTAGTGACCCGTCTAGTGACCTGACCAATCGGATCGGCCATGGAGCTCACCGAACAAAAAAAAATCCGAACGTGACTAAGTCAACGTTGGTGGTCATTTTGTCAAAACGCAAAAACCAAGGCAATACCAAGGGAACTAATGCTAAAACTAAGGGAACTATGGCTAAAACTAAGGCCTCGACTAACTGAACTAACATTGGGTACTAATATTACTAACCAAGGGAACTAATATAACCAGCTATGAAAACCAACATAACTAACTAGGACTAACCAAGTTCACTAAGGCTACGAGCCATTGGTACTAAGGAAACATTGAATGGTATAAAGGTAACCAACCCCGGGTACTAAGGCGATTAACCAAGGATAATAAGGTATTAACCGAGGCGACCAACGTAACCCACAGGTAGACAGCCTGGACCGACTAAAGCAATAACGTGAATACTAAGGCGAACAACCAACGGTACTAATACGACTAACCATGTATACTAATGACACTAACGAGGAAAAGTAAGATAGCCAACGAAGAGTACCAACACATATACTAGTATGACCAACCATGGGTACAACCAGTAATAACTAAAAAATACTTTGACTAACAAAAGGCAAATTATGCGACAATCCACGTCGGCGATTCGGAGTAAGGGATGAGTAGGAGGTCCGGTTATGGGCTGGTAGGGTTACAACCCACCTTTGAGGTTGCTTAATCCCACCAAGCACTTGCAACCGATTTTCCAAGACCTCAGTAGTGAGATCTTTTCGTGCCCGTGGCAACAGCGACGGCCGGAGATGTTTCCGATGCTGTTGATATTATGCGACATCTGCTGTCGAAAACTGCAGGCAGCGCCAAATCCAAGCCATGCACGTTTCAGTAAGGCCCACGTCCACCAGACCATGCACGTCTCAGCAAAGCCTACATTGCAGCCATATTCTTCCTCATTGTGGCGGACCGTGGGAGGGGGTTACGATACCATGCCCCCAAGAGGTTTGATTGCAGTAGGTAAGTGACATTCTCCTGTACGGAAAATGCATCCCAAAGTTTGTTTTGATTTAGTTCTTAGGTAGACAGCTATGTTTTGATTTAGTTCGAAGGTGAAAATAAATTGAAACCCAAAGGGGGACCCCATTGAAACCCAACATTCTTTCATAATCGTTTTTTTGTTTGGGGGGGGGAGAGGGACTTGATCCCTCCACTAAGCCACCACTGAAGCGCGTGTTTGGATCTGCCACTGATACTTGATGTACCGGTAGCCAATGCATGGCTTGCCATATTTTCCCTGCAAGGACTTCTATCGGTTCTATGAATATCTTTCAGTGTTACGTGGTTTAGCCGTTCATCGGTGTGCCATGTAATTGGACACGTAAGAGGCAGGTGCAACTGTAGCAAGGTTACTACTGATTGGAGACAAACGAACAATATCGATAAGTATAGGGAAAATAAGCATAACGTTCGCTACCTGTGAAGTGATCAGTGCACTATACGTTCGCACTTGTCATTATTGGTAAAGCATCGCCGAAGTGTAATTCAAGAAACCTCAACTGAAGTATATTTACATGGGCGGCGATTAAGCAATATGTACATGCAAACATATAGTAGGAAGTTCGCAGAGTCTGACAAAGGTTAACAAAAGCCTTCATACAATTTTGCAAGACTACATACAGTATGTCAGGTTTGTTTTCATTTGCTTCCGTACAACTTCTTCCGCAGGGGTATGGCGCCGTGACCCGGCGTGCAGACGTCGATCTCCCAATAGCCACCGTCAAAAAGTATCAAGTGTATTCTATGAAAAATAAAACGGATGTTAAACAACTGTGCCGAAATGACCTATCCATGCCATCACATGTCAAAAAGGTTAGAAGGGGCTCGATGGCTTCAAACTCTGATCTGATTCGATCTTATGCTGAATAGCAATGCTATTCAAAACAATGTCGAATAGCAATGTTTGCATGTTGAATGACAATACGATGACTCTAGACTAGAATATCACATGATTAGCACAGCCTTCGGAGCCTCATGCGACTCCTTGCATGACAACCCACACGTCAGTCAAACAGAGAACCTGGATAATCACACAAGCAAAACCGAGACAACATTCTTTCGAGATCGCAGACGCCCCCCGGCCCCTCTTCGGCTGGTGACCTATGCAAGACAAGAGAGCGCCGAGGGTGGACAGCGGCTGAGGGATGCTAGCAAGTCTAGCACTTTTCCCACTTCTCTATGTCCCTGACGATTGATTTATCCAGGTCCATCTCGCAATGGACGTTCATGACCTTCGTTCGAATAAACTAGTTTGTGTTTCTCACCGACGTCGCCGGTTGTTTTTGGTGCAGGACGCAGTGAGACACGCACCATAGGCCGATCGCTCCTTCCAGTTTCGCTGCGCGCACTACATGTTCCCCTTCGACGACTACACTCCATCCGTCTTCCTCCTCGATAATGTGCAGCTATGGTGCATGGCCCTCGCTGAGGACCGTGCCCTCCTCCCCCATCACACGCAGGAGCGAGTTCATGGCGTTGTCTGCGAAAATAGCATCAGTCAAATAATGTAGCAAACTAAAGTTGAACTTTGCTTATTATGGAAAATGATCAAGGTGTCAAAGCAAAGCTATTGGAAAAGGGGAGAACAAAGATCGCATACCAGTTGCTCAGAGAACGCCCGACTGAGAAAGAACATCCATACTTATGTTGCGTAGGAGTTCTTGCAAAGTACAAGCGATCACATTGTCTTGTTCCCAAATGTTCTTACGCAATAACAAAAGCTTAGGGAAGAATGCAAAATAGCATGCAAGCACCCAAAGATGCACGAATGCCACTTGTCATGTCAAATTAAGCATGTTACAAAGATACATTTTTAAAGAGAATGTACTCCCAATAGTGGAAGAGTAACTTTGTGTGTCGAGGTTAACCCGGGAACGGCCGCTGATCGGCCGACCCTCTCCCTCAAGAGGAGATTTGGTCCCCTACTCCTTTCCAAATTAGGCCCGTATAAAAAATGGGTTTCTCTGCGTTGCATAGCTGCATCTCTCTGCGTGAGAAGTCATAGGTTCAGTCATGAAGTGAAGGCTGAACGTCATACCTCTAATAGCTATGCTAAGAGACAAGGTCGGGATTTCGGTTTTCAGCCGACTAATTTTTGTAATGTTTCTGCCCCCACCCCACCGCTACATTTTCAGTTTTCGAAGATTCCAGTTCCAAATTATGTATCATTAGAAAGGTCTCGTAGAGATATCAGCAAGCTGTGACCTATTGAACATGTTTGCCACTGTGTAGTAGATGGCACCAATGGAGTACTTTCTTGTCTTGTTGTTACCCACAGGATTGAACACCACAAACTCGTCATAGTAGAATATCAAGAGAATATCTCCAGATTCGGCACTGCTTCGATGCTGAGATCCATAAAAAAATGTCACAGTGCACCCCAGGCTGGCATCGCACATCCATTTGCAACTCTGTCTCCTCAAGAATTGATACCAACTGCACACTTGGCGGGATGAACTGGGGCACATGCACTTCTGATCGTCCCTCTATGGTGCACGAAATGGGTGTCACATATCCCTTTTCAACCTTCGCGTGACGCATGAGCTTGTGACTCGTGTCGATATTTCTCAGTTCCCTCATAGTGCTCACATTTCCTAATATTTCTGATGGCAGCGCATTTGGGTTTTGTTTTTTCATATCATCACATTCAGTTACTACAGCATGACATATGTCTTTCATTTTACTCACTATGCTTTGAGATATGGTTTTAGGAACAGCCTTAGCTTGCAGAGACATAATGAAGTCTGCCACATCAATGGAGCTGCTTTTTGCCTTTGTGGATTGTTCTGATTACTTTTTTTCCCTAAATATTTAGCGGAGGTAAAGTGCCATCTGCTAGCGATTGCTACGTTAAAGAAGAAATTACGTTAATCCGGCTTATGTGACATCCGGTTATATCAACTAGTCAAGAAAGGAGAGACGCCGTCAAACAAGAAACATGGCGTAGAGACGATACACGCATGGCATACAGGTACATATACATACATACAGACACTCATGACAATGGAAGGACATTTGGAGGGTGGGCAGCATCGTAACCTCCGGAGAGGCTCCACTGCCCACCTGCGACCTGGCTGGCGAAGCGGAGGCCTGTCACCCAGAGCGAGTCGTGGGATTCAGGCCCGACCTTGTATGTGTAGGTGTATGTTTTAAGTTAAAGCTTGGAAACCCCTAAAAGGGGAAAACCAAGCTGCTCGGAAAACCCGTAGGTAAAAAACCAAGCGCAATTTAAAAGGAAGTCCGTCCGTATTAGCCAAATTGGATCGGATCCTGTCTACCTAGTGTGAGATAACCTATATGTATGTGTTTTGCGACGTCGGTGAGGAAGAGATGTGGAGCGGAGTCATACAGCCAGTACGAAGTGTGGCACGTGTCATATAACTTTCATCAGGTTAGCTTGAATCAGGAAATGTAACGGAGGCTTTATATCTGTTCGGAGAGTTTGGTGTCCTGGAGGAAACGGAAAAGTAACTCGAGGAGTTCCGGGTGGTCATTCCCGAGGAGAGCGCGGAGCGAAAGTTGTGAATGGATCTTGGCGAAATATTGGGTGATATAGCGACGGTGAGGAGCATATGTTGGACAGTCAAGTAAGATATGGGTGACGGTAAGGCGCATGTGACATGTGTTGCAAAGTGGATGGCGGTGAGGTCTATGAAAAATATAATCGTGGGTCACTTTGGTGTGTCCCAGGCGGAGTCTGGCCAGTATCACCTCGTTCAGACGTGTGTGCTGGTTGGAGGAGGGCCAGCTGGAGAGTGTGGGCTTGATGTCGTGTAGGTGTGTGGTGTTATGTGACCAGCAGTCCTGAATATGTGTTAAATAAATTATTAGTGAGGGATAGAAGATCCCCTGGGGGCACCAGAGCTCTAGGGTTGGCGGGGAGGTCGATCGCCGCGCGGGCGAGACCGTCAACCCTTTCGTTTCCCGGGATACCCCTATGTCCGGGGATCCAGAGCAGGGTGAGCTGAAGGTGTGCGTGGTTGTCATTGTATAGGTGTCGGATGGCGTGGAGCGTGGGGTGCGTGGTGTTATGTAGTGCCGCGAGAGCGTCCACGGAGGATCGTGAGTCAGTGCATATTGTAATAGGGGTAGTGATGTATTGCGTAGTGATGTGTTGGAGGCAGGTGAATATGGCGACTAGTTCTGATGTGTATACCGAATGGTGAAGTGTTAATTTTGTTTGACCAGTGTCTGACCCACCGCACCAGGCGGCTCCCGTACCATTGCTGGTACGCGAGCCGTCAGTGTAAAAGAAGGTGTGTTGTGGGTGGGCCTCTTGATATTCAAAAAACTTAATTTGGACTTCGATGGGGGTGAGCAGGGTTTTATTTTGCCGAAAGAGGTACTCGAGTTTGGGGTGTTTCATGTGCCAAAATGGGAGAAGGGGAGGAACCCGGTCAGGGGTAACCTCTGGGAATTTCAGTGTGGATGTGAGAACCTGCTTCAAGTGAAGGGCAATGCTGTATTTATTTTTGTTTTTGGAACGCCGAACCGAGGGTTTAGTCCATGCCACATTGGAGGGGTGATTTAGCTGTGTTGTTGTCCTGAAGTGGTATCTGACAAGTTGTAGTGTTCTGCGTTGTTGTAAGCTAGGGAGGTTGGTGTCACCCCGGAGGCTAGTGATAGGTGTGGTGCGATGTGCTCCGGTGATGAGGTGGAGTGCGTGGTTTTGTGTGCGTTCCAGTGACTTGGTGAGTGTTGGAGATATATTATCGAAGATAAACGCATTGTATTCCAGGATTGAACGAATCAGTGCAATGTATATTTTGGTAAGAGTCGCCCTGTCTGCACCCCAGTCGCGACCGGAGATGCAGCGCAGGAGATTGAGTCGAACAGCGCAGCGCTGTTTAATATAGGTGATGTGGGGGCTAAAATAAAGTCCTTTGTCGAGGATAATTCCGAGATACTTGAAAGAGGTTTGGAAGGGGATAATTTGATCGCGAAAGCGGAGCGGTTTCGTAGGCGGGATGTGTCTGGGAAGCCGAGAAAAGAGCATAGTGACCGATTTGGTGGGGGAGATCTGTAGCCCCCATAGGGAGCACCATGAATCAATGTGATTCATGGCGAGTTGTACGAAGTGGTTAGCCCAATCTGCCGACGGGTGTGTGCACCAAATAGCCAAATCATCGGCATAAAGAGGATATTTTAGAAGGGGAGAAATTTGGGGAAGTTGTTCTAAGACGTCGTTGATCATAATAAGGAAGAGGGTTGGAGATAGGACGCTGCCTTGCGGGACGCCTTGGTCAAGAGTGTGGGACCGGGAATGAATGTTGCCGCAGCGGACGACGAAGGAGCGATTTTCTAGAAAGTTGGTGATAAAGGTGGCCATTCTGCCCCTGATACCAATTCGGTGTAATTTAATTCGAAGGGCAGAACTGTGTACTTTGTTAAACGCGGAAGTTAGGTCTAAAAAAGGGCGATGGTTTCGGATTTTTTCCCGAAACCACGCTGGATTGAGTCCACAATTTCGATGAGGTTGTCGGTGGTGCTTCGTCTTGGTCGGAAGCCGCTCTGAAAGGGGGATATAATTTTGTTGTTTTCTAGATAGACTCTGATTCGTCCATTGACCATGCGCTCAAAAATTTTGCAAGCACAACTAGTGAGAGAGATAGGACGATAGCTAGAGGGGAGATGTCGAGGTTTAGAAGGCTTAGGTATAGGAATGATGATACTAGTAGACCAAGAAGGTGGAAAAGTGCCGTCAGTCCATAATTGATTTAGCGCCGAGAGGAGGTTATCTTTACCCGAGTCAGAGAGATTTTGAAAGAAGAGATATGTTAGGTGATCAGGTCCAGGTGCCCTACTGGATACCTTGGAGAGGGATAATTTTAATTCATAGGGGGTAAAGGTTGCGTTGTAGGGTTCGGTGTTGTCTGAGTCGAAGTGGCAAGTAGCAAGAGTGTCGCGAATAAATACGGTGGTGTGCTGTGAGTATTGAGTGTTGGAAGATATGTCAGAGTAATAGGTGGCGAAGTGTTCCGCGACGGCTCTGGGCTCGGCTATGCGCTGCTGGTTAATCGTCAGTTGTGGGAATGCGCGGTGTGGGGCTCTGCCATTCGAAAAGGAGCGGAGTTGGGTCCAGATTTGGGAGATGGGGGTGTAACGGTTGAAGGTGTTCGAATAGAGTTGCCAGCTGTGTTTTTTGGCCGAAAGGATAGTTTGCTGACAACGTAGTTTTGCCTCGCGGGCTTCTACCATGTTTTGGAAGGTGAGGTTTTTCCGAAATTTGCGCTCAGCCCGCCGCCGTGAGGCGACGGCTCGTTTGCACTCGTCGTTCCACCACGGCACGGATTTACGGTCGGGTGGGCGACGAGTTTTGGGTACGTGCTTTTCTGCCGCGAGTAGTATGGTATTGAGCAATGCCGAAATTGGGGGGTGAGACTGGGGTGGGATAAGATTATCAATTTCCTGGGAGAAAGATGGCCATTTCGCTTTGCGAACATTCCAGTTGGACATGAAAAAACGGTCTCTAGGCTGGGCTGAGCGTTCGAGGGTGACGTGGATGGGAAAGTGATCACTAAAAAGGGGGTCGGGTTGAACATGCCAGGAGAAGAGGGGTGAGATGGAAGCTGAGGCTAGGGAGAGGTCAATAGTTCTGATGACTCCTGTTCCAAGAGGGTTGGTGTCACTGTTGAACAATCTGCAGTATCTATGCCACTTCCACTATGGTCACCATCATTGCTTTCTGGTTCAAGTTCAAATTCTGACAATGTTTTTTCATCCCTCCTTTCCACCATTTCATGCCAACGATAATGTTTTCTGAATAGGTCGACTCTTCGACATATACGTGAACATTTGTCACATGCCAAATAGAATCTTGGGTCACCTTCATGTGCTCTTGAATGCTTGCAATATTTGTGTCCGTCATGAAACTCGATATTACAAAGCAAACACTGAAGCATGTTGATTCCCTGAAATTCAAGATTGTGAACGTCTAGTAGGTACTTTAATAAAAGGAAGAAATATAGTCCGAATCCTTGCTGGGGTGGCTTATGGACCATGGTTATATTGCTGAGCAGAGCTTGTTGTGTGAACCTTGGCCCTGCCACCCGATGTGTAAAATCCAGTTTAACGGCAGAATTTCGACTGAGTTTAACTTTCCACCAATGCACCGACACGGTAGCTCGTCCCCGGCCTTATCGCACCAGTTGCCAACTGACCCTCCCGATCGGGGCTAAATGCGAGCGCGTGCAGCGACTCGAACCCCATCTTGCCAGGACAGGAGAGACCAATGCAGGCCAGCGCTCTAGCCAATTGAGCTATCGGGGCAGCTACTTTGCGATAAATGGTGCAAAACAACAACAACAGAAATTACTCTGATGTACTTTGTTTTTGCGTGTGTTTTTTGTGGGGGGGGGGAGGACACATTCATAACTAACGGCAAAAATATCGCAATGTAGCAATTAAAACAAATCACAATCACAACCAGAGTATCAAGAGCTCCTGTGTAGCAAACAGCAGTGAACAAAGAAGGCCATGTGGGAAAGTGGCAGATGTAGTGCAGCACAGGGCTGGAGAAAGTAGGAACAGAAGAAAATCCGATAGGATGAGTGTTAACCTCGCTGGCAATGCAAGGAGCAATAAGCTTGGATCAATGGATATTTAATTAAATGCAGGGAATGTCGGGAATAAAATCGAGCTTACTATGGCCAGAAAATGACACAACCAGCGCTTCACGGCTGCATGATAAGTGAAAAGATGGATTTGGACTGCATTACTGAAGTATGTACTCATGGAACTATTCATGGTGATAGCTTACAGTAGCTTGCATTGGCAGGACATATCATTTGCGTACCACAGGCAATCTAAAATAAGGGGGAGGGGAATTCTAGCAGCTGGTAGACAGCCATGTTAAACCAGTAGGTAGAAAGAATTTCAATATCATACAAATTTCAGTCTCATTTACAAAGGAAGGAAATTGTCGCATCATCTTACTGATACTCAGAAACACGTTTCAACAATATCTTTTTCTCAAAGTGCCATATTGGAACAAAAATACAAATTTCCTGCCTAACCTCTTCTTAAAGAACAATTTTTACCACCATAAAAATAAAGAAGATCCAGGCAAAATACCTTAACCTACCTTAAATTAGCCTAACGACTGTGTTTGATTTATGGAGGTAAAAGGTGTGCAAAACTTCTTTCCCGAACAACTTAAACTGCAATTTTACCTTGCTCTTTTCTTGCTTCACTGAGGAAAAACGTGCAATTTTGTGAATGACCCAGACTGCAATAATACCTATAAATGGATGGCCAGATCATCACCATGTTAATAATCATCATTGTTTCCAGGTCTCAAATGCACCTTAAAGAAGAAATTTAACCAAAATGTCAACCACCATTTTGAGGGTAGGTACGGCACTTCCACAATGATAAATTATTCGTGAAGTAGGGTGGTATATACCACTTTCTGAACACTGAACTGACATCCTTCCCAACGGAGTATTGACATCGTACTTCGTGACGAGTCATTATATAGTCGTGATATCTAATTTCTAAGTCTCTTGTTGATAAGTATCATGCTGATGCTTACCATTGTGGATTTTGATGCACACACATTTATTAGCACCGTTCCAGGTAGGATTGCCTGCCTATGATGTGGACTGCTATACAACATCAGTTGATAAGGATATATATTATATATTGCTGTCACTAAAATATTTTCCCCTAAATTAGGTATCTCGAAACAAAGGACAAGCGCGCACATATGAGCGTGCTCTCGAATCTAAATTGTGTCTGAGGAACTTATTATGGTACGTTATATCGTTTCTGTGGCAAATTTAGACATCCTACTGGACTCATTTCGACCTCTCACACCTAACGAAAACAAATTATTTTAATACTGCACTTCCAAGCCTCATACAATAGTGCATTATGTTTTTTTTATCCAGGATCAGTTGAGAATGACCACACATACGAATTTCAAATGAGTAGGTATGTGGGGCAAATTTTCAAATTAGTTTCAAATGTGTCTTTTGTGTCTTGGTGTTTCTTTGAGAGGGCACTTGCCCATCAATCTTGGCTGTGCCCTCCGAATAATGTAGACTTTTAACATGGGACACTATGTGGTATGCCTTCCAATCCATTTTGGCCCACCCATTGCCTTCATGTAGTGTGCATTCACAAACATTTTCAAAAATCTGCACCTATGATTAAGTGGGTGTTCAGTGGATTGTAGCAGCCCTTGTTTTTGCAAGTAATTGTTAATTGGCCCAAAGGTAGGCCTTGTGTATGCCCCATGCTTAGACCCAGGGAACTAAGAAGAAATTGTTCTTGAAGGTAATTATTAAATTCTTGGAATTTCTTTTCCCAACTCAATGCTTATGAATGTGATTCACATTATGTGACCACTTGTTTCCTCTGTAAATGCTCACTTTTCAGTTGGCAGGTAAAATAATACCAAAAAATGGGGCATTGAGTTGGGTAATGTAGCATTAAAGAATCATGTTATTCAACGAAAAAATGTGGCATGACCTAACGTACCTGGCCTAACATACCATGTCAAAAGATTAAAAAAACTAACCTAGCGCTAATCTGTTTCGTGAAGAACTTCTCGAATGTTAATTATTTAATACAAAAAAAATTAAAATCCAAACTTAGCCGAACAAATATAACAATTTTCTTTGCTACATGGAGATAAAATGTGTGTAAAACCTCTCATTCAGGGCACAATCATACTGAAATCATACTCATCATACTAATCTCAAGGCACAATCATACTGAAACTGATTGGGTGTTAAAGCGCCAGGTTCTTCGGCAACAAGAAGGACATTGAGATTGCTCTGGAAGGTAATGGAAAGCAATATGATCTTGAATACAACACTACAACACCCTTCACCCTGCAACAGTGAGTGACTGAGGTAGGTGTCATATATGACACTTACATGGCACCTATGGCACCTATGACACCTGAAGTATCTATAGATACTTCAGTGTTGATAATGTTGCGGAGAGCTGTGTTGAGCATAGTCGAATTGAAGATGATTATAAAAAGTAACCAAATGGTCATATTATTAAGTAAAATAGGATAAAAAATCGGTCTAATATATTTCGGGCGTGATCCTTCTTCGGGGACAAGAAACATACCGAGACAATTTACGCACATGCTATATATATTAAACCGTCTCCCAATATTGACGAAATCATAACCTATAGCCCATACCAACCCAACGAACCCATAACCTATATTGGGGAAACCACCGACAAAATTGCAGAATCCATTGAAATCAGGAACCAAAATTCCCCCTAAACACAATGGTAGCATCATGGACCCTTTTAAAGCCAGTTCCCTATACAGCATGACACTGTGCAGACGTCACCTGCACTCGCCGACTTCACCATGTGCGCACCCACGTGTTCCCTCACTCACTTACACACTCGTTCATCCACACACGCGAACACTTCGAGAGCACTGACGTATCACGGATATGTGTATATACTATATAGAAAGGCATAGGGTATGTGTATACAGAGGGTGTCTAGGGAAACGACGAACATTTTGGCTCTGTTAGTGTCGCATCACATGTAATTGTTACAATGCCCTTTGTTATGTTGTAATTTAAATACTTGGACGCAGATGATGATTTCGTCAATATTGGTAGACGGCTTAATATATATATAGCATGTGCGTAAAATAATGTGCGTAAAATGTCTCTGCATGTTTATTGTCACCGAAGAAGGGTCACGCCCGAAATATATTGGACCGATTTTTGATCCTATTTTACTTAATAATATGAGCATTTGGTTACTTTTTATAATAATTTTCATACTTCAGTGTATCACAATTCATTTTTACTTGGGTGTCAGATGTAACGAACCATATTCTGTTCTTGACTTGATTTTTTGTATTGAGTCTTCAAAAACAGTTCAGGCTAGCTGAGGTTATGTTTGATTTCTCATTAAAAATTTTGGAAAAAAGTGTCAGGAAATTTTCCATTAAAAAAGAACTGGTAAATTTATGCTTTAGGGTGTTATTTTTTATTTCTTCAGAATACTATGTTTATGAAGGTGACTAAGATAATGGGACCACTTATTTTCTGTGCAAATGCAACTACAAATTTTTTTTAAAAAATTTGAAAAACTGTCAAGGTTAAAAAGCCTGAACTAACGTAGCCTAACCAAACGTAACCCATTTGTTTGCTTTATGGAGGCAAATGCATGCAAAAACTTTTATTGTTACCACCTTAAAGCACAATAATACGGAAAATTTTCGATATTTTACCAGGGAAAAAAAAATCAGAAAAATAATTTATATTTTTGTCTTCAAAAGGAACTTAGGTTAGGTTAGGTTTCTTGCTTAATTTTGAGAGTTATCAGAAAATGAATTTTTATACATAAAAAACAATAATTGGTTTTTCTCCAAAGGTATGTTATGTTAAGTTAGGTAGGGTATGCTGTTACCTAACTCAAAGCCTTTTTGCCATTATTATACCTGACAAGTAAGCATTTGCACAGAAAATAGATGGTCGCATCATCTTATATACCACGTTATATACCACGTTTATGTCGTTATATATACCACGTTATATACTTACATTATACCACGTTTATGAAGGTGACTATAGTCACCTTCATAAACGTGGTATTGTAGGGCGGCGAGGCCGGGGGCGGGGACGGTGTGTCGGGGGGGTAGGGGTGTTTTGGTGTGGGAGGGGGAGGGGTCATAGCGGTTGTGTCGTCATGTCTTGGTAGGGGAAATGGGGAGGGGTAATAGGAGGGGTTGGTAGGGGGGGGGGGAGTGGTTGGTATTTGAGGGGGGTTGGATATTAGGAATTGGTAGGGGTGAATGGTTCGGTCTCCAGTGGTGTCCGAGTAGCAGTCGTCCTAGTTTGGAGTAGTCTTGGAGTCTTGTGTGGTCGTCTTGGAGTCTTGTGTGGTCGTCTTGGAGTCTTGTGTGGTGTAGTTTGTCTTCTGTCGTCTGAATGGTGGCGTTTGTGTGTGTGTTTCTTCTTGGAGTCTTGTGTGGTGTAGTGCTATTTTGTCGTCTGAGTTGGGAGTTGTTGATGTAGTGTCATTGGGTCTTGCTCCACTGCGGTGCGCCCTTGACTTCGGAGCGACCTTGAGACAGTTGTTTCCGCGCGGCCGCCGGCCGGCGGCCACGCTCGCTACGCTCACGGGCGCCGGGCGGCTCCCCCGGCCCGCGCCGATCCCACTTCCGGCGTGCCGCCGGCCCCCAATCGGGGCGGCCCACAGCGAGCGGTGACCCGCGAGTCCACGCTGTAGTAGGTGCAGTCTTAGCGTGTCAGATCATCACGTCTTCGTCGTATTGTCATCGTCCGCGCCCCGTAACTCGTTATCCTAATACAAATTTATATATAGCGAGGACAAGTCTCTCACTTCAACACTTCCATTCGTGAGTGAACCTGGCTTGGTCGTGGTGCCAGGGAGAGGAGCCGCGGATAGAGGAACCGCGTGGTTGGAGAGACCTGGGGGGGGGTCATAAGAGTATTGGACGGACATTGGAGTTGGAAATGCGTCCGTCACCGGCCCTCGTCCAGCTTCGGGGCCCTCTTAAGTGTTAAAGTCCCCACTTGTTTCCCTCCATGTCCTCCACCAGCAATGCCCCCACGGGTCACCGGACTGGCAAATTGAGGGCCTAGGTAATTATCCTGGGTCAAATTTTGACAACGATGGGTTTCTGACAGCTGCATGCACACATCGGGCCCCAAACAGCCCCCACTGGTCCTTAAGTACCCTTAGCTAGGTCATGTACACTCACATGCATTCCCATTCATTCCGAACGTTCGCTCCATTAATGACACATGTAAATGTTTGGCCCGCGATTTCCCTTCCAGTGGTATGTGCGCATTCAGCGAGTCTTACTCCCTCAGACCGTTGCTTAGGGCTTTCTAGCCCAAAGTTAAATGTTAATTACCCCTGCTAAGGTCCACAACTGTGACCGGCTGACGCGACACTGTTGGTTGGTGAATGATAACTACTCTTACTTTACTGCCTTCAAGGCTCGAGGACACTGGGCTGCGACATTCCGTTAGTTTCTGATGGTCTTATGCTGGGCTTGAGTAATAATGGCCGACATACCTACACTTTTAAATGAGTCAACGCCTTGCCAGGACTTGCATGCAACTTGCACTCTTGCAAACTTGTAAACTTGCAATCGGCGGGCACCCCCACAGGTGGTCCTGGGCCACAAATCGGTCGGGATGCCCCCCTATCGTCTTTCTAACCTATCCTGCCCAGGGTCATGGTCGGGAGACCCTCAAATCCCATGCCTGTCCTATCCTTGGGGGCTTACGGAACGCCAAACTTCATCTCCCCTGTCTGTGCCGTAATCGAGAGGCCCAGGCCTACGGGAATAGCTGAGACGGGGAAGGAATACCAACTTGGCCGTTTTTGGCGGCTACCTAAACTGTGCGCACAGATTCATCCCGTCCCAAAATTGGGTGCCGCTGCCTGCGAACCTACCCATGGACCCCGTCCAGTCTGACCACCCTCGGGATGCCCCTCCGCGCTCTGTGATCACCAGGCCGGAGGGATTTGCGGCCTAGAATTACCCAAGTTATCCAACTGCCTTGTGAATATCCAATCTTTCCGGCACGCTTTCCCAGGGGTTCAACCAACAGTGTTTTGTCATTTTCCCCGTCTTCTATCAGCCCTCCTCCGTCTCCTCCGAAGAGAAGAGGGCGGAGGCTCACGTTTGGGCCCATGGAATTTATCGCCCGTGGAAGGGCGGCTTGCAAACCGTCTCCTCGCTAAAATGCGTAAGTCGTCCCACGTTTTTCTGTCACAGACGGTAGTCGGGTTCACCCTGTCCTGTCTTGCCGCCTAGCTTTTACATTAAGTAACGGACGAACCCATAGTTAATTCCCTGTTAAATCCATCATTCACACCTAGTACGTTTGGCCACTTAATGGTCAGTGCACTGTTCGTTCCTGAACTGCATCAACTTAAGTCTTTTGGACCTCCGAATGTTTACCAGGCCCGCAGCATTCAAGGGTAATACATGCACTGGCAAGTACAAAGCCTGAGGGCGAGTTTGCAGCGATTTCACGGTAACGTTATTTCCCCATCGTGACTATTTTGTGACATTCCCACTACAACAATTTACTTGTACGAATCTGGTCTCCAGCTTATGCCGGCCGGACCATGGTGCGAGAGGGTTGGTGAACCGTGTCTGGCGCCTCCCACCCTACCTCACAGCGCGGCGCCGTACCATGTTTACTCAGCCACCGCCCTTCTGGGCCGGCGTGGATTTCTTTAAGACCCTACCCTCTTCGTTTCCCCACTCATTTCGTTATGTCGCTGTACAGCTTCACGGACACGTCCTCGGGCGTATTAGCTGCGTCTGGGTCGGAACCCAGGAGTGTCAGTCCCTCTCGTCCCCAAGAGGGGATGCTCTGCTTTTTCCAGCGCCTGGTGAGGGAGATCTTCGCATTACGACGCCGGATCCGTCGGCTAGAGGTAAGCTCACCCCCTCCCCGACTGGTTTCATGGGGGGTTAAGAAGTTTGTACCGGTCTGTCCCCATTTTTGTCTTATTTGCTAGTTATACCTTGTGTTTTGGAGCAGCACCTGATCTGCTATCCTGGATTGATTTGATTTTTCCGCTATGTAATTTCTCTGTTTAGGCGGAGCTGCGGACTGGCCGGGGCCCCGTTCCCCGGAATGACCGGCAGGCCGCGACCGCAGCGTGGGTGCAAGCCCACTTCGGCGACCCTGACGGTCTATCGGTGAGTTGGTCCCGTCCAAATTGGGGGGTGGTAGATGTCAGGGGGGGGAGAGAGAGAGAGAGAGAGAGAGAGAGGGAGAGAGAGAGAGAGAGAGAGAGAGAGAGAGAGAGAGAGAGAGAGAGAGAGAGAGAGAGATATATAGAGAGAGAGAGATAGAGTAGAGAGAGAGAGAGAGAGAGAGAGAGAGAGAGAGATATATATATATATATATATATATATATATATATATATATATATATATATATATATATATATATATATATATATATATATATATATATATATATATATATATATATATATATATATATATATATATATATATATATATATATATATATATATATATATATATATATATATATATATATATATATATATATATATATATATATATATATATATATAGAGAGAGAGAGAGAGAGAGAGAGAGAGAGAGAGAGAGAGAGAGAGAGAGAGAGAGAGAGAGAGAGAGAGAGAGAGAGAGAGAGAGAGAGAGAGAGAGAGAGAGAGAGAGAGAGAGAGAGAGAGAGAGAGAGAGAGAGAGAGAGAGAGAGAGAGAGAGAGAGAGAGAGAGAGAGAGAGAGAAATGCTTCTATTTGGATGCTGGGACGATCCAGTCCCCTTCCCCCTCCACAGTGACGCTCGATTAGTGTCTGATCTGTTTATGGACGAAAGCCCCTTCTCCCTGTTCCTGATCCAGGAAAGGTCGGATCAAGTCGTGTAGTATGCCCCCCTCCACTCCAATGATTTAGCTGCCCTTGACCCGGGTTTATTCTTCGTTCCAGTGAAACCCACCGGGTCGCCGCCTGTACTGGAACCCTCGCTACCTTTCTGCGTGAAGGAAGAAGGATAACTTGGTCTCTTTAATTTGCTTGTCCCATGCCCGTTTAAAGCTTACCCTTATGTGAATAAATGCCTGCAATGTCACGTCGTGCTGGTCTCTACGTCGGAGATGTCAGGAAGTTTCGTAGTGCTGACATTTCCTCAGTAGCAACGGTTTAGTGTAACCAAAAATGTATTCTTATTCTTAGTTATTCTACACTTTTCTACTGTGTAGGTCGCCAACTAGGAAACACTATCGTAAAGAACCCTGTGTGCTGCTTACATATTCTAAATTACTCGACATGTAGCATGAACGAATCTTGCGCAGTGACTCTTGTAATTGTCATTGTACGATATTCTAAGCAACGGAAATTTCCGATGTGCATTTGTGCCAAAGGTAATCCATAGGTGTCGGATTTTCTTTTCCCGATGAATTATTAGGAAGTCAGAGGGGAATCATCTGCATATTTGTGCTCCCTTCCACTTCTGCAGTCTATGATGTCGTCAAGGATATCCCCTTGGCCTATGGCGCAACTGCACCTGCCGGGATCAAAGTTATTACCAGGTCAGTTTCAGTAGTGCACCAGGTGAAGATAAAAATGCGGGATCTTGAACTTAATATGTAAATATATATTTGTATCGCAGTGTCGGATTGAACCAAACTTCTGATGTTGCCGACTAATATGCATAGGCAGAACATGTGTTTTATGGATACCCTGCATTCAATTTCATAGACATGGTATTAGAAAAGCAATGCAAATATGAATATTGTCAGCAACCACCATTTTAATGGGTGGTTGCTGGGTCTTATGTCTGGGCTTGGGTAATAATGGCCGACATACCTACATTTTAAATGAGTCAAAGCCTTGCCAGGACTTGCCTGCTCGAACTTGCGATCGGCGGGCACCCCCACAGGTGGTCCTGGGCCACAAATCGGTCGGGATGCCCCCCCCTATTGTCTTTCTAACCTATCCTGCCCGGGGTCACATAGGGAGACCCACAAATCCCCTGCCTGTCCTATCCTTGGGGGCTGACGGAACGCCAAACATCATCTTCCCTGCCTGTGCCAAAATCGAGAGGCCCAGGCCTACTGGAATAGCTGAGACGGGAAAGGAATACCAACCTGGCCGTTTTGGGCTGCTACCTAAACTGTGCACACAGATTCATCCCGAACCAAGATTGGGTGCCGCTGTCTGCGAGCTTACCCATCGACCCCGTCGGGTCTTACCACCCTCGGGGTGCCCTTCCGTGCTCTGTGATCACCAGACCGGAGGGATTTGCGGCCTAGAACTACTCAAGTTATCCAGCTGCCCTGTGAAATTTCCCGTCTTTCCGGCACGCTTTCCCAGGGGTTCAACCAACAGTGTTTCATCATTTCCCGTCTTCTATCAACCATCCTCCGTCTCCTCCGGAGAGAAGAGGGCGGAGGCTATTCGTAGCTCACGTTTTGGCCCATGGAATTTATCGCCCGTGGAAGAGCGGCTTGCAAACCGTCTCCTCGCTAAAATGCGTAAGTCGTCTCACGTTTTCCGTCACAGACGGTAGTCGGGTTCGTCCTGTCCTGTCTTGCCGGCTAGCTTTTGCATTAAGTAACGGACGAACCCGGAATTAAGTCCCTATCAAATCCCTCTTCGCACCTAGTACGTTTAGCCACTTAATGGTCAGTGCACTGTTCGTCCCTCAACGGCACCAACTTAAGGCTTTTGGACCTCCGAATGTTTACCCGGCCCGCAGCATCCAAGGGCAATACATTTACTGACAGGTACAAAGCCTGAGGGCGAGTTTTCATCGATTGCACGGTAAACGTTGTTTTATTCCATCGTGACTGCTTTGCGATATTTCATGGACATTTTTGCCGTGGAAAGTTCACATAACCATACATATGGTGCAAAATGTATGCCGCGAATGTACAACTTATTTATCTGGTAGCAGCACTTATAGGGAGGTGCCACGTCTCGGACCAAGCTAGGTCGACCTGGGTCAGCAACACTACAAGGTCAACTTTCAACTTTGTGTGCCCTTTAGCAACCTGCAATGTGCTGAGGGGCTCTGTATCACCGTGACGCAATGCAGTTGACCAAAGAGCGATGCAAGGGAGCGTGGACAACCTCGTGTCGGGCCACGTTTTTTTGGCATAGTTTGCTTTTTGCTCGCTTAAAAGTCTCCGCCCGATCTCGGCGTGACTTAAAACGCACACAACGGACCACAGTGTCCTCTATAATTATATTGAGTCTGAAGCCCATTTCCTTTCAGGGTGCAACGTTATCCTCGGTTACATATATTAATCAACTTCCTGAGTTCAATGGAGCGGTACTATTTCGCCGTGCCATTTAAAGCAGGAGGA
Source organism: Ashinkailepas kermadecensis (assembly GCA_034440615.1). Lineage (NCBI taxonomy): Eukaryota > Metazoa > Arthropoda > Thecostraca > Neolepadidae > Ashinkailepas > Ashinkailepas kermadecensis. The sequence goes on from JAOTOM010003166.1 coordinate 26,743, forward strand.
AGTCTCGTAGACACGTTGTACTTAGTGACCCAGTGCACTTGTTCACGAGTTTTTACAAGCTAGCGGTTATTGCGCATCGCTTCCCAAGGTCAAGAACCCTCGACTCGGCGCCTTCGACTGGGTGACATGTTTGATTTGGGAGCAGGTGTCTGGCGTTTGATTGGAGAGCGAGGGAGCGAGAGAGCGAGAGAGAGAGAGAGAGAGAGAGAGAGAGAGAGAGAGAGAGAGAGAGAGAGAGAGAGAGAGAGAGAGAGAGAAAGAGAGAGAGAAAGAGAGAGAGAGAGAGAGAGAGAGAGAGAGAGAGAGAGAGAGAGAGAGAGAGAGAGAGAGAGAGAGAGAGAGAGAGAGAGAGAGAGAGAGAGAGAGAGAGAGAGAGAGAGAGAGAGAGAGAGAGAGAGAGAGAGAGAGAGAGAGAGAGAGAGAGAGAGAGAGAGAGAGAGAGAGAGAGAGAGAGAGAGAGAGAGAGAGAGAGAGAGAGAGAGAGAGAGGGGGGGCAGAGAGACTGAGAGACTGAGAGACTGAGAGACTGAGAGACTGAGAGACTGTTAGACAGAGAGACAGAGCAACAGCGGGGGAAGAGACCGGGGGTATTCCCACCTTGACCGTAACCGCTGAGTGACGTGGGGCCCCAGCAGATCTCCTAAGATACTTTAATTCCCCATGGAAAGAAGGTGGTTATTTAGCATGTGGTGAGCCAGAAGACCTGCCCTCTTCATTAAGGCCTTTCAGGAATCGATTGGTTCTCCTGTCGTCTAAACTCGCATCAGTAATGTGCATGTGTGTTTATGTACTCATTTTTACCATTCATTTATAAACTATAAACATTCATGTATCCTCCACAGCAACCTTGAACCATGCATTTCTAAACTATAAACATTCATGTATCATGCACAGCAACCTTGAAACCATGCTCCATAATACCCTTGATCGTCACACTTCGCTCCTCCCCTTTACCCTTCCCGGGGCTACCAATACCACCGCTGGCTGGGGCCATCACATACACAAAAAACCGGTAGCGGACTGGTCACATTTTGGGCATGATGGGTGAAGGATACTTCGCCATTCACTGGTCTGTTTCACTCACATTTCGCGCTGTCAGCTTCGTTTTCGCTGTCTGGCAGGGGTGGCCCAGTCGATCCCCACGCGAGCGAAGTTCACCGTTTAACCACAATCACTCCACTCAGCTCGCAAGCGACTCCCGAACGATTCCGTTGGATGTGAGAGCTTCTCGGCAATTCCGTCGAATGCGTCCCTTCTACTCCATCGCAGCCGTATTTATACCCACTCCGCACGTCGGGCCGGGGTCAGGTGTACGCTTATCTGGTTTTCTTCCTTTGTTGCTGGTGGCTTGACCGGTGACCGCCGATGACCGATGATGACTCCTGGCGACGGCTGGTGACCGCTGACCGCTGATTGGCGGTTGGCGGTTCCGGCTGTCAAGAGAGGTGGCTGCTTCTAGGCTACTGGGTCAGGCTGATACCCTGTGGCTAGGCGGAAGTCATGGTTTGCTTTGGCAGTAGCACTGAAAGTGGCTGCTGTTGGCAATAGGCACCTGGGTGTGAGTTTTTCTTGCGACGAGTGGGCTTCGTGTTTGAGCTTGGTTTTCACACATTTCGCCCAGCGGCGCCTGGTTCCCGGTCTGTGGAGGCTCGAAGTTTCGCGGGTCGGCCGCATTGCTACCGTATGAAACGCCGTATTGAAAAACGTAAGCCGTCTTACAAAATCAGTGTTTACATTTGAAGATGTGACTAATCTGCCAACCGTACACCACAATTCAGTGACAGGTGATCAGATAAACAATGTTGATTTCATTGATAGTGATGTTGTTTTCAATTATATCAGGAAAATAAAGCCAAACAAGGCAGCAGGACCTGATAGAATTTATGCCAGAGTATTGCGGGAAGCTGAAAAAGAACTGGCAATTCCACTTAGTATAATATTTTGTAGATCAGTTTCACAAAATGAAATGCCAACAGATTGGAAAAAGGCAACTGTAGTTCCTATTTTCAAGAAAGGAGAAGGATGGAAAGTCGAAAACTATAGGCCAGTAAGCCTCACATCCCTAGTCTGCAAGGCACTCGAATCAATTATCAAGGATAGAATAGTTAGTTTTCTGGAAGAAAACAGATTGATTCAAGATACTCAACATAGGTTTAGAAAAGGGCGATCCTGTTTCACAAATTTCTTGGACTTTTTGAATTTTGCTACAGAACAATTTGATGAGGGAAATCAGGTTGATGTAGCATATCTTGACTTCAGTAAGGCCTTTGACAAGGTACCCCATAAACGGTTAATGATGCAGCTTCAGGGCCATGGTATTGCAGGTAGCATCCTAAAATGGATAGAGTTGTGGCTAGACAGCAGGGAGTGATGCTAAATGGTGCAAAGTCATCATGGCAAATTTTTTTTTAGTGAAGTCCCCAGGGGTCAGTACTGGGGCCACTATTGTTCATTATATTTGTAAATAACATTGAAAGTGGCCGAAGCAGCAAGGTTTTGAAATTTGCGGATGATTTGAAGGTCTTTAGGGAAATAACAGGACACAATGAGCAGGTCTTGCTGCAGAAAGACTTAGACGAGCTTGTGAAGTGGCCTGAAGGATGGCAAATGAAATTTAATTTTGATAAGTGCAAAATCATGCATGTAGGTAGGCAGCATATGAAGGCTCCATACTTGATGGGTGGCCAAGTACTATCTGTGACTCAGCAGGTGAAGGACTTAGGTGTTATTTTGAACATAAAATTGGTGGCATCAGAATAAACCAAAGAAGCCAGGAAGAAGGCACTAAGAATGCTTGGGACAATAAATAGGAACGTATCATACAAAAGTGTTGAAGTCAAAAGGAAGTTTTATTTTGCAAATTTAAGGCCACCTTTTGAAAAATTTTTTTAAGCAGGGGCGTCGATTTGTATCCTTTTGTGGGGGCCATGGCCCCACCAATGTTGATCTTGCGCCCCCCAATGTTGATTTGCCCCCCCCCAATAACCTATGCTATTTTATGCTGATAAGAAAGCTAAAGGGAAAAAATGAAAAACACCATGCTAAGTAGAAACATTGATGTTAAACAGCACATTTTGTACTGAAGAGAAACAGATTTGGATTAGATAGTGGACTGACCCTCCACCTTTTGCTGAAAAATGTAAAATTGTGTGCAAAAACAAACAAAATAGCTGGAATTCCCTCCACTGTGGAAGTACAGCTTACATCACAAAATGTTGAGATTAGCGATGCTGACGCATTTTAAACCAGATTGTCTGAAAGAAATCTGTTAAGCAACTAAACAACAATTGCATGGTCATACTGATGCTTGTACACACCACCAATGGCAAAACCACATGCATATGGAGCTTGAACATGATTAAAATTCCATTCTCAATTTCCAGTCATTGTCAAACTTGCATGCAAATCATGGTTATCATTGAGATTGTGGATATACAAACTATAATTATATTTAGCAACCTACCCATCACACCATCAGCTTGATATTTACCAAGGTAGGTACCTACCTAGGTACATGCCCAATTATGGGGCAACCCAATCTCAAACTGAACCAACAAAATCAAAGTGTGAGCCAATCTGCCAGCCTATGAAAACATGAGAGAAAAGTCAGCAAGAAGCCATATAGACACCTCATTATAATTGATATTCCTGAAAAACAATAGGTATTAAGCTATGGCCACACATGACTTCCTAAACAAACCCTATAGTCATACAAGACCAGTGTCTGGCAGCCCGCATTAAATGTGTCACCCACTATTACCTTAGAAGGTACACCAAAGTTCGCCTTCAAGCTTTCGTGACGTCATAGTTCTTTTTTCTCTTACATTCAAGAAATTGGTAGCATCAGGCGTGTTTCAATTTCACTGCGCATGAGACAGTTAAAGCATTTTACAATTTTCAATTTTCAAAGTTTAAAGAACCTAACACAGCCAAACCTAACCTATCATAAGTTGCTGTTGAATAAAAAAATATTGGTAAATTTGCAGTTTAAGGTGATTTTTTTGTTGTTTGAATTTTTTCGTCAGAATACCATGTTCATTACGGTGACTAAGATGATGGGACCACTTATTTTCGGTGCAAATTCATTTTATTTTAATTTGAAGAAAACAAATTTTCCAACTTAAAAAACCTAAACCAAACTACCCTAACCACACCTAACCCATTTGTTTGCTTTATGGTGACAAATGTGTGCAAAAACTTTTCTTGGTTGGTTGGTTGGTTATTTTGGTTTACGGCCGCATTGACTGCGTTGGTCATACAGCTCCCATACAACTTTTCTTGTTCCTACCTTAAAGCACAATAATACCCAAAAGTTTTCCCCCAAAAAATTATAAACCTGTTCACGAGAAAAAAAAATTCAAAAGCAGCCTAGGTTAGGTTAGGCTGGATAGGTTTCTTTTTTAAAGTTGATAATTTTCATAAAATAAATTAATTGACATTTTAATTTTTTTATTTTGTGTTCTCAAAAGATAGGTTAGGCTAGGTTAGGTTAGGTTTTGTTGCATTTAAAAAAAACATTCATGTTTATGCTATGTTACCGAACTCAAAGCCCTTTTTGGCATTATTTTGCTCACAACCTGAAAAATAAGCATTTGCACAGAAAATAAGTGGGTCCAATCATCTTAGTCACCTTCATAAACATGGTATTCTGCAGAAAAATTGTTTAAAAAAGGAAAAAAGAACACCTTAAACTGCAAAGTTACCAAATAATTCGCAATTTGTGGGGAAACATTTTTGGAAATTTTTTGAAAAGTTTTCCAATTTGAAAAGCCTAAACTAACCTAATTTAACCAAACCTAACCCATTTGTTTGCTATATGGAGGCAAATGTGTGTAAAAACTTGTCTTGTTACCACCTTAAAGCACAATAATACCGGTTTGGCTAGGTTAGGCTAGTTTAGTTGTTTAACTTGGAAAAAAATCAAAAAATTTTCACAAAATAAAATAAAATCGGAAATTTTCCTTCAAAAGCAGCTGACATTAGGTTCGGTTAGGTTGGGTTCGGTTGTTCAATTTATAAAATTTTCAGAATATATATTGCTTAATTTTTGTTTCTAATATTTTTATTCAAAGCAGGGGCGTCGATTTGTATCCTTTTTTGGGGTCCATGGCCCCACCAATGTTGATCTTGGCCCCCTCAATGTTGATTTTCCCCCCCCAAATAGCCTATGCTATTTTTATGCTGAGAAGAAAGTTAAAGGAAAAAAGAGAAAAAAAAACACCATGCTACTTACAAAACTTAGTTGATGCCAACCAGCACATTTTGTACTGAAATGAAACAGATTTGAATTGGATAGTGGATTGACTCTCCACCTTTTGCTGCAAAATTGAACATTTTGTGAAAAAAACCAAAGGAGTTGGATTTCCTTCCACTTTGCAAGCACGACTTACATCATAAAATGTCGAGATTAGCTGCTGCTGATTCATTTGAAACCAGATTGTTTGAAAAAAATCTGCAAAGCCACTAGATAACAATTGCATTGTCATAATGATGCTTGCACACATGACCAATGGCAGAAGCACATGCATATGGAGCTTGAACTGGATTCATCCCACTCAATTTCCAGTAATCGTCAAACTTGCACACAATCCAGTCCAGTCAACAACAATCAGTTTTCATTGAAATTGTGGATATGCAAACTATATTTGTCTTCAGCAGTCAATCCATCGTACTATAAGCTTGATATTTACCTAGGTACCACCTATATCCCAATGACAATGTGCATATATTCATTATTGACACGCAGCATCCCAGTCTCGACCTGCACCAAGAGCCACATCAACATGTAATATCTGCTAGCTTATGATACCATGAAAATAAAAAAGTCAGCAAGAAGCTGCATGCACACTGTATTATAATTGCCATTCTTGAAGAAAGCAATAGGTAGGTACTAGGCCGTAGCTTACAAGACTTTCTAAACGAACCTTGTAAGCAAGGCCATTTAATCCGCCATTTAGCCATTCCGCCATTTAGCCGCCCCGGTAGCTCAGTTGATTAGAGCGCTGGCCTGCTCTGGTCTCCCCTGTCCTGGCAACGCAGGGTTCGAGTCGCTTCGCGCGCTCGCATTTAGCCCCCGGCTGGGAGGGTCAGTTGGCAGCTGGCCCGATAAGGCCGGGGACGAGCTACCGGGCGGCCGTGTCGGTGCATTGACGGCACGTTAAACTTTCGGTCAAAATTCTGCCGTTGAACTTGAATTAATGGATCGGGTGGTGGGGCCAGGGTTCACGCAACAAGCTCTGCTTAGCAATAGGACCCTGGTTCATAAAGCCACCCCAACAAGAACTCGGATTAAATTTTTTTTTTTTAAAATCAGATACAGTCACTAGATGATTTGAACGCTTCGGACTGATTGATCGTGACGTAACCAGTTCGATATAGCCCGATTCCTATGCTGTACAGGGAGCTGCTGCGATTTCCGAAAAACCATATATCGGATTATATTGCGCCATTTCACATGATTCTGGCACCGCAAAAGGATCGCTTCGCTTTCTTTCACCAATCTATCTACCACTTTTGCTCTAGCAATCGAAACTATCGCGGTATATAGCGTCAAAGTATTTTTTCTTGCACACTGCCCAACCCGCATCCCAAACTTCGGGGCAGTTACGCCCAGCCGTGTGGCGCAGAGGTATGAACTCAAACTCGAGATCCAGAGTTGGCGGGTTCGAAGCTCTCCAAGAACCCTGCTTTTTCAACCGCATTATTTTGCATTTTTAAATTAGTAGGAACATTACTGCGTGCCATCAAACATATTGAACACGCTAACTGCAACCTTAATCCTTGGCAACGCGGTACATAGTTTATCGTCGCTTTACCGAGGCTTATTTACCGACGCACCCGAGCAGAAATCGGGCATATTCCAAATTCGGTGGAGAAATTCGGCGCAGCCTGGCAATCGCACTCGTGACGTCACAGCTCAGAAATATGGCCCTATGGCGGTTGCAGAAGTGACAAACACCTGCTTGTAAGTTATATAAGGTCAAAACCCATCACCAAATGTGTCTGGAGAGACTTGATAGACACTAGCGCGCATTAAATGCCACAAATCGTGATGGGCGTTCCTCAGAACATCCAAAATCGTAACATCCAAAGAAAAATTCCAGTTACAGAAATTCCAGCGCCTAAAGTCTAAATTTGAGGTTACGGTCGACAAATGTGACGGAGGTGAGACATTTGTGGTGCAATTGCGCGCAGTGTTTAATCCGGAGGCCAATCTCATGTGACGTCGTACTGATTCGTTTTTGTACTTCGCACATTCTGATGTATCTGCAGATTGGTGTGATTTTAAATAGTGAATAAATAGCTTGCTGATATTTAATTCCCAAAGGAACAGTAGTTGAAGAAGTTTGCAGGTAAGCTTGAACAAGTCCAGTCCATGCCTTTTTCTGATTTGTGCTCAGGGTTTCCATGTTAATATCACATAACTACCACGTTTGTCTTCAAGAAGAGCTGTTTTTAGTTTACTTTTATTAATATTTTCATTCCACTGCTCTTAGTGCTTTTTCTGCCCAGGATTGGGGCACCTAGTGTTGCATTTCCGTTCAGGGGTTGGCACACCTTTTGGTAAATTTACAGCTTAAGGTAATTTCTGATTTCTTGAATTTTTTTTAATGCAATGTTTAGGAATGTGATGAACATGATGTTACTGCTCATTTTGGTAAATTTGTGTTTTAAGGTGTTTTATGAATTCGTGGAATGTATCATTTCAATGCAATGCTTATGAATGTGACTCAGATGATGGCACCACTCATTTTCTATACAAATGCCTACATTTCAGGTTGTGAGCAAAATAACACCAAAAAAGGCTTTGAATTAGGTGACATAGGATAAGATATTTTTTTTAATAAAAAGAAATGCAACATAACCTAACCTAACCTAGCCTAACCTCCCTTTGGAGAAAAACAAAACCAAAACATCAAGTTGTAAAAATTTCAAGCAATGTATTTTTTTACAATAAAAATGTAACCCAACTTAACATGTTGAAATGTAAAAGAACAATAACATGTTGAAAGTACTATATTTTCAGGAATGGAATCCTGTGCTGATAACATTTTCTGTGTTATAAATTTGCAAATCAGATCTACATCATTAGTGTTAATAAATATGAGAAATTCATAGAAATGCATACACCGGTTTGTGGACAAGAAGTTATTCTGATGATTTCTGATGTATTGGAACATGACAAATGTTTCATGATAGAAGCAGGCAAAGTTAAAGTACTTATATCTCAATAAGTGGTCAGTTCACTAACAAGACAGCAAATTCACTCAAATAGCACTCAAAACACCAGGCGGCCCACTCTTTTTGCAAGTTTAAAATCGATGACAGTGCTTTCTTGAATCATGTTTAAAGCACATGAAGGAAATGTATTGCTGACACTTGTAAGGAACTGATGTGTGTAACGTTTAATTAACATTTCTAATGTACTGATGTTTGTACACAAAATATAGCTCACTATTCTAAATAGCATGGGAAGTATGATGCCATATATCATGGCTAATTTATGGGCAAACTGTTATGCAGCAGATTCCCTGCATTGTTACTTAGTTATTTGGGCTTTAGGGCACATCGACCATGTTGATCACATAGCTCCCTGCATTGTTGTTAACTGATATATCAGTATGTTTGCAAATTCACTTATGAGTGAATCCATACCATTCTCACTGGGGTATAAAAGCTACATCATAACATTGCTTCTACAATGCATATAACAGAAAGCCATCTCGATTGTCCTACTTACTCAGGACACCATAGAAGTCAATGAAGCCAATGAAAACCATAGAAGTCAATGAAAATGTTACTTCATCCCCTGTATTGTTAATGGAAACAGAAGTCTCTTGAACCATATGTTATGTCCTTCACAGTGTTGCTCCATCCATCTCCAACTCCAACCCTGACCAAACTTCAGGAGCTCATCCATCTCCAAAGCAGTCTGTTGAAGAAGGTATGTATTGCAGCATAACTACTGTGACTTGAATTCCATGGTATCCATGTTGCCTTACAATCCATCCTTGCTGATCCATGTAGCAGATGTTTGACTTTCCTCAAACTGTCTGGATAACTGGGGAGTTGAAATCACATGTGAGTGATGAAACAGATGAACTATTCCTGGATTCTTATGTTGCATCATTGCATGGCACAGTGACATACCGAATGGGGGAGGGGGGCATTGTGGGCAGTTGCCTCCCCCCCCCCCTCCTGATAGGTTGTGGGGCCCCCAAGAATCCGCCGAGCTCAGGAAAAAAATGCGCCATGCTCCCTAAAAATTGCACTCGGTCCACCAAAAATCGCACCGGGGCTCAGAAAAATGACATTGGGGGCCCCCAAAAGTAGCGCAGGGGCCCCCGATAATGACGCTGGGGCCTCAAAAGTTTGCACCTGGGCCCCTGAAAATCACGTTGGGGCCGCAAAAAAAGTCGTGCCGGGGTTCAAGAAAGTCACGACGGGGGCCACAAACGGTCGGGCCGGGGCCTCCTGAAAATCACGCTGAGACTGGGGTACTAAGAATTATCACCCGGGCCCCTGAAAATCACGCTAGAGGCCTGACAGGTCCCACCGGGGCTCTAAAAGTCTCGTTGAGATCACCCAACAAATGAAGCCGGGTAAATGAAAAACAGTCCGGACACGGAAAATCAATCTGGGATCTCAACAATGGCTCCAAAAGCCCACAAAACTTGTTGGGCCCCCAAAAACGTGTCGTAGCCACCGCAAGGGATCCAAACAAGTGACCACGGGGCCCCAAAAAATCGCACTTAGACCAAAAAAATTCACGCCGCTTCTCTTGAAAATCTCACTGGGGCCAAAACGTCGTGCCGGAGCCCCACAAGTTGCAGCTGGCTTCCCAAGGACCAATATATACCCGGAATGTCACCTTGCGGACGCAAAAATTGCGTCAAGGATCCACAAAATAAGAAGTCGTCGGACGCCGGAAAAGAAACCTGTTGAGGCACCGAAAAAAACGCACCGAGAGCCCGAAGAAACGTACCGGGCTCCAAAAATAGCCTGCAGGGGGCTTATAAAATAGACTTCACCACAAAAACCACAAGGAGGCTCCATCGAATCGACCAGAGCACCGGAAAATTCAGAATGGGTCCCGAAAGAAAATTATCCGAAGGGCCTTTCTACTCTCGATCGTGCAATCTGCGGAAAAAAACACGTTGAGCAGCCGCAGTGGCGTACTAAAGGGAAAAATTCCCCTCCCTAATGTCAGGCACCAAGGAAATACTTTCACCCACCGTCATCACTGTTCAGGTCTGCTGTGCTCTGATGCTCCATCAATGCCGGTGTGTTTTAGCCTGCATCTGATCGCTGAAGTATTTTTATTTAAGCCGGTGTGTGTTTGTTGGTGTGTGGAGTGAGGAGGAGGGTAACGGTGACGGTGACGGTGACGATAGATCCGAGCCCACTATATGGCACTGCAGTCGCATGCTATTACTCAGAGTTGTTATGTTGACATGTACTGAGCACTGCTCTTTTAATTATGTGACTTCACCAGTTATTGGACGATTTTCCCCGTTGGTGAGGATGCTGAATAAACATAAACATACACATCGTCGAATAAAAAATCAGAATTTCTGAGATCCGAAAATATAGTGGGCTAAATCCGATGAGTTTTTTTTTTGGGGGGGGGGGGGGGTCTAGTGCGTTGGCACTTCGGCCCCCCCCCAATGTTTTTCAAAAATCGACACCCCTGAGTCGAAAGATGAGGAATGGCCAGGCACTTAAAAACTATGGAACTAATCTGGGCATCAATGGTGCATGTAGAAATTGTCATGGTGACACCTTATCTGAAGGAGTGCCACTGTGAAATTATCTGGAGTAGCGCCTTGGGGTGAAAAATTCGAGGGGTGCACTCGAGCATAATGCAGGGTGTATTTTTTCTTAGAGGGGCGCCTCTGGCAGAAAGTTTTCGAGGTAGGCGTGCATTCAAGGGGCACCACCTTCCATGAGTGGCGGGTGGGGGCGCATGCCTCCAATGTCCCCTGTATCCGCTCCTGCCTGAGCTTCCCAAAGCAGCGCTGGCCTCCCTGGTCCTTTCTTGATGACAATTCAAGTGGAGTTGAAATTAAATTGAGCTCTTTGAAACGCTGGCCAACTTAATGGATGTCTGGAAGGTGGCTGGCAAGAATTTAACCTCGCCCACTTCGTTTTTAAGGTCAATTGCCTTATCTTTCCTCCAGTGCGGTAGTACCCAGTAAACATGCCGACGTCGGCCTGCTGTCGGCATGTGTCGGAACGAGCCCGGAATTTCGTGAGCGGGATGCCGGTATCGCGCCGCTCGGCCCGACATAGGCAAACTGACCTGGAATATCAGCGCAAGTCGGGTCGAGTTCGGTACATCGATAGCATCCAGCCGACGTCGGATCGCCTCCGGCCGACAGCGGCAAATTCCATATCGATAATGGCGTGACAATACTGGGCCGACGTCCGGTCTACAGCGGCACGAGCGGATTTAGGAATTGAAGGTCACCGAGCGGTATGACTTCAAAGGGCGCGGACACACCGTCATGTGAGGGGGAGCGGGAGGGCAAACTGGCTCGAAGTTGTCACTAACCTGAACCAAAGTGCGAAACTTTGAATGGGTGAACTTTGACCTCCAATCCAGTGCCGACAGCAGTCCGACGTCTGCCCGATGCTGGGCCCTACGTTGGGCCGTTGTCGGGATGTTAACTACCCGTTGTCGGCTGAAAGTGGAAGAATGCCCGCCCATGACATGCAGCCGACACTTAGCCTGGAATGTCGCTGCACATGCAGACGACGTGGGTTCGATGTCGGGTCGATATCGGGCCACCGTCAGGCTGCTTGTGACCCGCTGTCGGCTAAGCAGCGGATCCGCTCACGTCGACATCAAGTCGACACTAAGCCGAGATTCAACCGAGTTTTTGCCGAGATCCATGTCCACACCGATAGCCGGCCGACATTCCCCAGCATATATATATATATATATATATATATATATATATATATATATATATATATATATATATGTATATATATATATATATGCACATATATTACCCCGACTTACTTCTTGACTTCTCGCACAATTTCCATGACGGAGCCGCAGAGGGCTCGAGCCTTCCCGGTGCTTCATATCATTGAGGTCTCATCTTGCTCTACCTGTTGGAAAGCTAGAAGCGGGAAAATGGGGAAATTGTGCTGTAAATGGGGGTGTACCAATTGCTTCTGTGACACCAAAGCGAATCTGGAAACCAGCTTTGTTCCATTTGTACGTATTTTACTGGTAAATGTCTTATAACGCTGAAAGCAATATCTGAGACGTTTGCGTTGCGATTGTCGGATCTATCGTATATTGTAATGTTCTACAACTTTAATATCCGCAAAATGTGTCTTTAATGAACCGCAACCAACTCATAGACGATCGTTTTAATCTTTCCTATAATTCGTCAACATATTTTCTTTAAATGTATGGACTATCTGAAACTAAATTAATTGGGAGCTGTTAGTCCTGCTTATGTGAAGTTGAGATAGGTACATAGGCATAATTTTGTTGTTTTTATGACAATAATATCTTAATATGCTTTTTGGATGTCACCTGGTGAAGTTTGGAGCTGAACGGAGCAGCTGATATAAACAGAGAACGGACAACGGAACGAAGAAGCTTGTATCAAAATGGCTCTATAATGCCTCCGACATAGTGCCGGTCAGCAGAATAATGGTTTGGTTGAAAACAAAATAGGGAGTGAGGAGTTCGAATGCGGAGCTTAAGGAGCTGGGCGGTGCCTGTTCTGCCGATAACGATAAAATACTGTTGTTCTGAGAATCAGGTGCAATCGGCAGAGCAAGGGCGAGCATCAGCAGGATAGTGGGGGAACGTCGGCCGCATGTCGGCATGAGCGAACATTCCACTCCCCAGCCGACAGCAGGCCGCTAGAGTTCCGACAGTACCCAGACGTAGGCAGTGGAGTACCTAGGATTTGCTCTTGGAGAGGGAGGCAAACGAATTTGGAGGAGCCCACCTACCCCCACTTTTGAAAAAGTTCCAGGATTTGGACCACTATTTTTCAAATGGGCCCATTTTTACACTTTTTAAATCAAATAATTAGTGACCAACATAATTGTCCTATGAAGGGAGCCCAATCTATCACCATCGTTTATGAGTCACCGGATTTCAACCCTAACTTCCCCCCATCCTGTTCGAAGGATTTTCTTTTGATATCCCTTGATAAGTCATATCACACTGCTGACATTACACATACACAAATCAATTAAAAATGTTAAATTTTCCAATTTCAAGCATTCCAGTTAATAACGCCCGGTCGTCAAAACGCCAACGTTCGTGCACGTGTACACCCGCCTTGCGCACTCGGCACATTCACCACACTTAGTGCGATTATTCGGTCTCTGTTAGGTTTCCTACATTTTGCTAACTGCTGCCACATGGTAGTCTTGTGCCATATTTTACGTGTGGAATGCTTCTTATAGGGGTTCGCTGGGGAAATTCGATTAATTCATTTCGACGATTAGTTCCCTTCTTCCCACATTTTCTGGTGGTTAAGAAATCCGGATACCCACTGAACTTTTATACACTTCATCCCTTTGATTAGATACGCTCCCAGATCAAGATTGGCTACCGAACCGAGACCCTAGCTAAGCGGTCTTTTACCGGTTGCGTTTTTCCTCGTCTACGGATGTGCTTTAGGGCTCCAGCCAACTTTTGTTACGGGCCCGGCACATTTTTTGGACCCAGACTCTATTTAAGAGTTGTGTTGCGTTTTTGCGACCGGACGGTATTTTTGAGATACAGGCGCGTTTTCAAGATCCCGATGTGTTTATTTAGTGTTCGGTATTTTTGCTCATTTTTAGTACCATATCGCCTTTTGAGGGCACAGCCGGTTTTTAGACCCCATGCGGTGCATAGCCTCGGTGTGCTTTGGGGGCCTCCCTCGTGCTCTTTTGGAGCTTTCGGTGTATTTTGAGCTGCAACACATGTTTTAAGGCCCTGCCGAATTTTGCAAGACTCGTACGCTTTGGAGGGCCCGGTTAATTTTCGACTCCTGTTGTGCTCTCTGGGTCCTGTTGTGCTTATTGCGGGTTCCTGACGCACATTTGTGAGACCCAGCATGATTTTGGGGGCTCCGGCATAATTTCTCAGGATCCCGGCACGACTTTTCTGGCCTAGGTGCATGATTCCACGGGACCTGACGCTAGTTTTCTGGACTTGAGATAATTTTTGGTGAATTCTGATTTTTTTTAAGTCCGAGACACGGCCTGATTTTTCCGTCCCCGGTGACATATTTTTGTTTCCCGCCGCCATTTTTTGTCGAGCTCTGGTACGTTTTTTTGGTGCCGTACATGATTTTTGACGGCATCTGGTGGTATGTTTGGGGCCACGGAGCGATTTTCCTGGCTCGAACATTCATTTTTCGGAATCTCCTTATTTTGGAGGGCTCCGACTTTATTTTTATGGGGTCCCAATGCGATTTTTGGGGCTACGCTGTGCTTATTTGAGGCAATTGTGATGTCCCCAAAATAACCCCAAATATAATTATATTTGCGTTTATATGAGTCTATATCTATATGCGTGATATATGAGCCCCGAGGGGTATGTTTGATGCCAAGACCAGAATTTTGGTCTGCCGACGAGAATTGTGGGTCCCGAGCGCGATATTGTGGGGAATCGGCGCGAGTTTGCGGGGCGCGTTGTATTTAGCTGTGCCCCAGCGCGATTTTGGCTGGCCCCGGCGCACATCTTCGGGCCCGGCGCGATCTTTTTTTTGTGCTGTATGTATGTATGTATTTACAGTATTTATACTGTGCTTATATACTCGAATTTCGGAGGCTCAGACGCGACTTTATGGAACCTCAGGACGATTTTTGGGGACCCCGGCACGATCCTTGAGACCCCACCCGTTGGTTGGTTATTGGTTTTTACGACACATGGACCGTTGAGTCATATAGCGTCGCCAATCTCTCACGCTGATTGGCCGCGGGCGAAGAATAGCGACAGGTGAGACTCGAACCCACAATCTTTCGATTGTGAGACGAGCAACTTACCCCTAGACTACTCGTCCCCTACCCGTTCAGGGTGGGGGAGGGGGTGTTTGCCTCTTTGGTACGCCACTGCGGCTGCTCAACGAGTTTTTTCCCAGCCGATGGCACCCTTCAGAGTAGAAAGGCCTTCGGTGAGCTTTCTTTCGGGATCTGTTCTGAATATTCCGGTGCTCGGGTCGATTCAATGGTGTCCCTTTGCGATTTTTTTGTGTTGAGTTCTACTTTTTGTAAGCCTCCTGTGGGAGATTTTTAGGCCCCGGTATGATCCTTCGGGTTCCCGGTGCATTTTTTGATGCCCCAACACGCTTGTTTTCCGGGATCCGACACGTTCTTTTGTGTGTGGGGGTCTTTGACGCAATTTTTGTGGCCGCAGTGACGTTCTGGGCAGCCTTTGCTTTTCGAGAAGACGGCTGCAACTTGTGGAACTTCGGCTTGACTTTTTTGGCCCCTAGTGTGATTTTGAAGGGCAGCGACGCGTTTTTTTCTGCCTAAGTGCAATTTTGGGGAGCTTCATCATCATTTGTTTGGATACCTAGCGCAAGTTTTAGTGGTTTTGACACACTTTGGGGTCCAACATTTGTTTACGCTTTGGGAGCTTTTGGAACGATTGTTGGAACTCCAGCGTGATTTTTCATCTTCGAACTGTTTTTTCGTTGCCCCGATTTCACTTTTTGGGTGGTCCCGATGAGACTTCTAGGGCCCCTGTGCGACCCGTCGAGACCCTAGCGTGATTTTCATGGGCCCGAGCGCGACTTTTTGTACCCCCAGGCTCAGGGTGATTTTCAGGGGCCCCGGCCCGGCCTTTTGCGGTTCCGTTATGATTTACAAGAACCCTGGCATTATTTTTTTAAAAACCGGTGTGATTTACAGGGATGTTGGTCCAACATTTTGTGAGCCATAGTGCGATTTTCGGGGGCTTTGGCTTGATCTTTTGGTCCCCAGCGTGATTTTCATGGGCCCAACCTGTCTTTTGGGACCCATCGTGAGCTTCAAGTACCCTGGTACGACTTTTGTTGATCCCAGCGTGATTTTCAGGTGCTCAGGTCCGAACATTTTAGTCCCCCAGCGTGATTTTCAGGGGCCCGGACTGTCTTCTGGGGCCCCAGCATCATCTCAAAGGGCCCGGCGAGACATCCTGGGCACCAGCGTGATTTCTAGGGACCCTGGCGCGACCTTTTGAGGCCTAGAGTAATTTTTGTTGGTCCTAGTGCTACTTTTCGGAGGCCCAGGCGCAACTTTTTGTGGACCCCATTGGTGTTTTCTGGCTCCCGATCTCACTTGCCCCGATCCTACTTTTTGGAGCACTCAGCGTCATTTTTATAGGCTCGGGAACGATTTTGGACCCTTAATGTGTTGTTAAGGGGCCTTGGTGCGACTTTGGGGCCACAGGGTCATATTCATGGGCCCCGTGCGCCTCTTTGGGGCCACAATGTGAATTTTAGGGCACCGTGGGATTTTTTTGGGGGGGCCCCAAGCGTCATTTTCACGGGCCCATGCTCGACTTTTTGGAGTTCCAATGTGATTTTAAGGCCCCAGCGCGATTTTGGGGAGCCCAAGCGTGATTTTTAGGGCGCCTGACTCAATTTTTTCCGAACCCCGGTGCGATTATTGGGGGCCCCACAACCTCTCAGTGGGGGCACGGCCCTTTTTTCCCCTCCCCCTTCGGTACGCCTTGGGACGTAGAGCGCAGAGCTCGGTGCCCTACGTCCAAAGGCACCCCATTGGAGTGCCTCGAATCGCCCCCGTTGGGTTGCACAATGGATGAAGGCAATGATGGCACAATTAATGGATGGGCGGGCCCAATTGGACGGGGGGGGGTAAGCTCTAGAATACCCTCGTTAAAAGTGGAAAATATTGTGGGAGCAAAGCCAACGTGCCCCCTCAATGTACATTGAGTGGACACTTGTCCCATGAAAAGTATATAAAACAACACCCCCGCTTGCGTCCCTCCAAAACTTCGCGAAATTATAATTACACGGATGACGTTGCATGGGAAAAATGAACCTATAAAACGTTCTCCTCTTGCCCCCCCCCCCCTTCCTCCCATGCAGAATCAGTAGCAACGCCAATTTGAGACTAGCCCTCAATCAAATCGTAGGTCCGCATTGCCCCTCCCTCGTCACGGTAGCCCGGTGCTGGGTTTGTTTAATTTATGAGAACCTATTGCAGGCCACCAGATCATATTGAAGACATTTTACTTAGGGTGACGACGGCGACAGGAGCCAAAATATGCACAAATACGAAGAATTTGTTTGTGATCAGCAAATTGTCCCCATTAGTAAAAGCATATTTTACGATCCCTGGGGTATTCCCCAATATCCCACCCATTTGGTTCTTGATCCGCACCTTGGACAGCTAGAGCTAGCTTGGTTGCGCCACTGACCGTCATGCACATGCCCTTGGTATGATGCAGACTCGAACGAATTTCCTGATATTCAGGGGGAAAGCCAGGAATATTATTACGTGGAGTGGCAAAACAAAATATGATGAAACAGAAACCGCTTTCGGCGCACTGGTTGCACCCCTGACTCGGACAGTGACATCACAGTGACCAATAGACGCAACGCCCCCACCCCGTCCCCATCATCCCACCTAAAAATCCTTCGACGAGGTCCTGTTTGCCCACTCCGAGTTTTCCGGTCGATGACGCGCCGCTGATTCCGGCCCAGGCAGGGTATCTTTCGCCGACGACCACTGGCGCCGCTGACGTCTTCCCGTGGCTCGCGCTCATTGGTCGAAAATTTGGACCAATGGGATTCGGCCAATGCATACCGCTCAGGACCAATGGCAGATGTCCACGAGTGGCGACCGCCTGAAACTGTGGAAAGCGCTGGTGTAGCTGAGCGCACCGGTCGCGTTATTCGACGTTTAGTTTGGACCTGGGGAGGTGCTGAATTTGTTTTCAGCCATGAGGGTGCTCGTTCTTGTAGCCCTCGTCTCGTTAGTTCGAGGAGATATATTGTTCCAAGACAAATTCACCGATGGAGGTGAGTCCAGTAACCGGCCCAGTTTCTGTCCATTGTTTTGTATTGAGGTACATCTACGGTGCTACCTGGCGTCAATGCCTAGTTACTGGTTATTGTTTTGTAGGTACCTCTGGGATAGATAGGTACCTACGGGCGGTCTATAACCGATGCAGTTGATGCGCCCAAAAACCCTAATACCTAGCTAAGCAGGGGTGTAGGATCACAAGATCAGTTCATGAGTTTGGTGGTCCCAGCACTGGATCGATCGGTATAATTGGAGATCAAAGTAATTTTTGATTCTTTGGAATGTCTATTTTGAATACACGGCATTTTAACGTAAAAATTACTGTGACCACTCATTTTCTCTGCAAATGATTACTTTTCAGTTGGCAAAGAAATAAACGATCAAAATCTTCACTACAAATAAAGCACATCACATATAATTATTGGTATATACCTATCAAGATAAAATGTGACTTTTTTATTTTTTTTATTTTCATATGGGGTATTTGAACGTGGAAATGATGATGCGACTACCCATTTTCTCTGCAAATGATTACTTTTCAGTTGGCAAAGAAATACACTAGCAAAATCCTCACTACAAATATAGCATATTGAGTATACTGGTTTTCCGGTTAGGTTAGGCATGTTTTGTTATGTTATGTTATGTTAGGCTAGGTTAGGTTATGTTAGGCTAGGTTAGGTTAGGTTAGATTAGATTATATTATATTATGCTATGATACATTTAATATATTATGCTGAAAATGAGTGACCACGTCGCCTTCATCATGTCAAAGCATACCATTACAAAAAAAAACTACAAATCACATTTTACCTTGATCTTGATATTTACCCCTAGGGTATGACTTAAAAGTAATCATTTGCTGTGAAAATGAGTGACTGCATCATCTTCGTCATGTCAGAAAGCATACAATTACAAAAAAAATCCACAAAATCACATTTTACCTTGATCTTGATATTTACCTAATTATCCATACCTGGTGTGCCATAGACGTGATAAAGAATGAATTCTACACTTCATGCACTCAATTTAACACTGACTTAGAAAACCTTGTTTCTGCCTTAATTAGACATTTATTTCCGAGAATTCATACTCCCAGACTGATGTGTCCACAATGCGACCAAGGCCGGGAATTCCTTGCGATGCTGTAATCGTTACGGCAGTGCTGTTCAACACATCCTCAAAGGTTTAGTATGTATATTTACTAAGATGACAAGTGTGTTTAGTAAGAATATTTACTATAGGCACTATATGACCATTGCAGTCGATGCGCCCTTTAAACCCAAATAACAAGAATATTTACTAAACTTCTGGAAGTTTAGTACGTATTGTTACTAGTTGCCTATACAATGTTGCATATATTTGATGAAGTCATGGTCTAAAAATTTGCTTTGGAGGATTCTGGTTTTCCAGTTAGGTCACATCAGGTCAGATTATATTATATTAGATTACATTAGGTTATATTATGCTACGATACATTTTATGTATCATGCTACATTATCTTTGTCTAGGTTAGGTTAGGTTACTTGTGCCTATGACGTCATCAATTGTATCGACCGCCATTGACTTAAAAGTAATCATTTGCAGTGAAAATGAGTGATCACAGTCTTCATCATGTCAGAAAGCATACTATTCCATGAAAAAAAATCAGAATTTACCTTGATCTCCAAATTTACCTGATGATCAACCTAGGGTACCCCCAAATCAAATTAAATGCCCCAAATCAAATACCAATTTCTCCCCAGATTTGGGCCACTGTTTTGCCATGTTAATAAAATGTTATAAATATTATTTTCCATTTTCCATGACCTGAACCTGGCCTATCCAGGGACAAAATAATCAAAAATGTAGATAAACCCGTGGGTCAATACAAAGCTATCACTCAGCAATTAGTGAATTCAGCGCAGTACTCTAAAATGGTTAATAGAAAAACTATTAAATATGGAGAATTGATTTAGTGCTGAAGCTTCTTTTGCTTCACATCATGCCTAATTTCATTATTGTTTTTGTGATATTTACATATGTTATTTCAAATTTCTGTTCATTAAAATGGATTAAGCAGTACAAAAAGAAACATGTAACACCAAACTCCACATTATCAGGGCAAGTGACCAGTGTGATTATTTATTTAAGAAAACTTAGAATAGGATTGTTTGTACTAGGATTGTTTGTACTTTCAGTTTATCAAAAAGAACAGTCACCACCAATACTAAGGAATACTTAGAAGAACCATGAGAATATCATCACAGCTCATTGGAAATTTTGGGCTATCGTACATCTATTTGAACATTAGTATGCCATACTTGACATTTATGCATTGCTCAAATTTTTCATAAGTATGACTTCCAAAGTTGGTGGATGAGCTGCAAGCTGGGGATGGAGGAGCCCTCCCAACTGAATAGGGGAAGAGGGGGGGGGTCTGAACACTTCAGACATACAACAAATGGCTCTACTGCTGCTTTTGTATTGCCAAACCTGTAATTGTGCTGTTTACTGAACACACAAATGAACAAGCTAACCATATTTACACTTCCCTTCAATTAAAATCCTAACCACTTGCAAAGAGCAACTTTAAAGCAGATAATTATTTTGTTGTGGTGTGCCATATTCTGAACATGTCCAGGATTACTTCACTGTGGCTGTTGTGGTGCAAGCTATTCAGGCACTAAAAATACTGCATGTAAAGAAAGCATACGACCTTCAATATACCAGGAGGTGCTGAGTTGACATCAAAAGTAACGTTAAGGATTATACTTTATTAGGTACTCAACGTTTCGGCCAGGGGCCATCGTCAGGAGGCCATCGTCGCCAGGGACTCCTGACGATGGCCCCTGGCCGAAACGTTGAGTACCTAATAAAGTATAATCCTTAACGTTACTTTTGATGTCAACTCGGCACCTCCTGGTATATTGAAGGTCGTATGCTTTCTTTACATGCAATGTCTAAAACCCAGGAGCATCTAAGAGCCATTCTTTGTTGTATTAAACTAAAAATACTGGTGTAATTTGAAAAATAAAATATTTGAGGTCACTTTCTTATGGTTTTCTTAAGCCAACTGCTCTCGGAAGCCTAAAATGATGCCTGCAGTCTTCACTAGCTCCATACACAAAGAATCTGGTAGAACTATGTGATCAGACCTTCATATTTTGGTAGAGAAAGACCCATTGTGTATGAATACCTCCATCTTTTTGCTACTTACATGCTGAACATGATGTGGGAGACATCCAAATGTAGGTGTTTGGGGAGCTGAGCATGTTCAGATGCCCCCTGGTTCCCCTAGGATTATACACCCCTGTAACTAAGATAGGTTGGTAGGTACCTCCCTACATAACTAGGGGCAAATTTGCAGTTTAAGGAAGCTTGACTTTTGAAATCTCATTTTCTAATGAAATGTTTATGAATGTGGTGAACATGTGGCCACTTATTTCCTCTGCAAATGCATACTTTTCAGTTGGCAGGAAAGATAACCCCAAAAAGGGGCTTTGAGTTGGGAAATATAGTATGAAATATAATGTTGAAAATCAAGAAAGAATGATTTAACATAACCTGACCCAACCTTGCCTAACATTTAATGCAAGAAAGCAAATTATTTTATGATTGAAAATTTCCAGACATTTTTTTCTCAAATTTTGAAATAAAAAGCCTAAGCTTGGCTAACTTGAAATGTTTTGAAGAAAAACTCTTTTATAAAAAATCAGAATTGTTTGCTTATAACAAAACCCTAACATAGCCAAACCTAACTCCTTTGTATGCTTCATGGAGGTAAAATGTGTTGTCTTGTTTCATGGTTACCTTAAACTGCAATAATACTTACCCATGTAGGTACTTTGCATATTTTTGCATCTGATGGATTTAACCAGAATCTGGTCAGAAAATTTCAGAATGCCATGTTTATTAACATGTGATCAGTCATTCCTTTTGCAAATGCTTCTTTTTCAGTTTGAAAGTAAAATAACACCAAAAAGAGTATATTGTTATTCCTTTTGCAAATGCTTCTTTTTCAGTTTGAACGTAAAATAACACCAAAAAGGGTATATGAGCAAGGTAATCTATAACTAAAACTGATTATTTATCCTGATTAATTTTTAAACAATACAAAGACAGTTGGGTGTATTATTATTATTTCCTTAATTGTATAAATGCAACATTTTATCTATTCAAACCTGCATAAAAAAAATAGCTAGGTCTGTTATATTGAAATAAATGATTAAATAAACAAATCAGTATTATTTAGTTAAAACCGAATCTTCAATTTTGACCATAATGGGCAAATATGCAAAACTAAATCCTCAAAAAGGGGAAAAAAAAAAAAACTTCCTTCCTTTTTTTTTTTTTTTCCCCTAAAATTAAAAAAAAATAAAAATTCCCCCCCCCCCCTTTCTTTAATAAATATCTATCCCCCCCCAAAAAAAAAAAAAAAAAAAAAAAAAAAAAAAAAAAACCCCCCCCCAAAGTAAGTGCCAGTGATTATTTATCTTTCCATGCCGTTCGAGATTGGCGCAGCATGACCGACACAGTCGATGCACCCCTAAACTCCAATAACCAACCAAACATTCCGTTTGAGACTGACTTCAGACGTCCGTAAAATCTGAAATGTGCGTCGGTGTGAAACTGGCTTTAGTCGTTTTAGCACACCACATTCTGAGTCTTGTGCTGGTTGTATGCGATTTGTACGATATTGAGGTGCCTGTATTCCCGGAGATGTCGCCTGTGCGTGACTAACATTGAATGTGTCTTAGGCAATATATACTGTTCATAATTTGTGTCCATGATCAGCAGAAAGAGACAAACGAATACTGTGAATTTGATACATGGCAATCAGTATTCGTAAAATGTGCCTTTTGATCTAAATGTTTCAATATTTGAAAAAATTAATTGGCTGCAGATCCAAACACAAATTGCTACTGCACAAGTATGACAATGACACTTCATTTGGCCATTATATGGCGATCAGTGGCAGATGTAATTAAATGCATTTGCTTTCCCATGTAGGATTGCCATCCCCTTCTTCAATTATCATTAAACAGGCAGCCATAACTTGCTCTTGCCCTATCTCGTCCAAAACACGATCAAAAATTGTATTTGTATTCTTGGTGCTAGATAACCACAAGCAAATTCAAATATGTTAATATTCAATGCTGGTTGAAACCGGTTTAACATGGCTAAAACCGATAGGTCGCAGAAAGCAATTCAGGCCAGTTGGATGCCTGATCCAAAATCATGCTTGAAGAAGGCTATGCTGCACTAGGTTGGGGAAGTAGGCTGTTTTATTGGTACTTATTCATCCCCATGGTTCTAATTCATCCTGCATTTCAGATGAGTGGGAGAGTCGCTGGGTGGCGTCTGAACACTCCAAGGATCTTGGAAAGTTTGTCCTCAGCTCCGGAAAATACTTCTCAGACAAAGAAGAGGACAAAGGTAACTACTACTGGGAGCTGTGATTGTATGATTGTTGTCATTCACATATGCATCCCGCACACATTAGCATGGTTAATGTGTATATCCTCTCCTCTTCCGCGCCAATGTACCTTGCAATAGCTGTGTGTGAGGTGTGAAGCATGGATGAATCATTTTAAATGAAGGCTGTGGGGAAAATGTTACAAGTAGTGCTGCATGCCATGCCTTTCCCATCACAGGGTCTCCTGTACTAACTGGGTGAGGGTGTGGCCTCCTCACTCACGATCTCCCCCCCCCCCCCCAGTCGTCTTATTTCCAATTCCTTGAGCATTACTGGGGAAGTGCTGGTAGTTCAAACTTCTGGGGTTTCATTTCAATACTTTATGGCAGTAGCTCCCAGTCAGGTGTTGTCGGATGAAGTCCCGTCCCATTCTCAATTGTTGGCATGATGATTTGGGCTGTTTTTTTAATTTAACAAACTTACCAAGATAGGTGTGGGAAGTACATAGGATGTTTCATTGTATATACAGGTATGGAGTGGGTCGGTTCACTTTCAGACCATGAGTTTATCAAATATATCAATGTGCCTACTTACAAAGATGTTTTTGCTTTGCACCTGTAAGGATAATCGCATTGAATTTGCCACTGGATGTATTATTTCACTGTTTGCTTGTAGGAATGTTACATACACCAGAGTTCAACCCGATAACAAACTGCTCTGTTTCAGGTCTGAAGACATCTCAGGATGCCAAATTTTATGCAATGTCGGCAAAGTTCCCAACATTTTCAAACAAGGACAAGACATTTGTGGTTCAGCTATCTGTTAAGCACGAACAGAACATAGACTGTGGAGGAGGCTATGTCAAGCTCTTTCCCAGCAGTCTTGATCAGAAAGACATGCATGGTGAATCTCCCTATGCTATCATGTTTGGTCCGGACATTTGTGGCCCGGGTACCAAGAAAGTGCACGTCATCTTCAATTATAATGGAAAGAACCATCTGATCAAGAAAGACATTCGTTGCAAGGATGATGTATACACTCACGTGTACACCCTGATCTTGAAGCCTGACAACACCTTTGAGGTAATTATCATTTGACTCCAATTGATACTAAAGTGGGGTTAATGGAAACTTTTCATTCTCAGAACATGCGTGACTTGGGCTATATATATGCTGTGATTCATCGACAGAGGGGATGGTGATGCAGTGCCATATTTCTCTTCGAAAACCTTTTCAGAATGACTTCTTGGATCTCCATCTGTATTTTTTCGGACCGAAATAGAAAATGAGTCCTCCGTAATATTACTGGACTAGGTCGCTAGGTTGCATTTTTGTTAAGTGATATGCTCTGATGGCATCTTGACCTTTTTCTTAGCTTTACTGTGCTTTACTGTGCATATGTCAGGCCACATTTGGAATACTGTGTCCAAGCTTGGTCCCCTAGTTATGAGAAAGATTGTTGGCTTTTAGAGAGAGTACAAAAGAGGGCAACAAAAATGGTTAATGGTATAGGCAACCTGGCATATGAGGAAAGATTGAAGAAATTGAATATGTTTTCACTTAGATATAGAAGGCTGAGAGGAGATCTCATCGAGGTTTTTAAATTTGTTCATGGTCAGGAGCAGGGATATCTAAGGGAAATGTTTGAATTTAACAGAAATGATGCAATTAGAGGTCATCAATTCAAAATTAAAGTTAATCACAGCAGGACAAGGTTAAGACAGTCTTTCTTCACCAACAGGGTAGTAGAACACTGGAACCAGCTTCCAGGAACAATTGTCAGTAGCAACACACTGAAAATCTTTAAAAACGGCATAGACAATCATTATAAGAATAGGGGGCTTGTTTTTCTGTATTCCAGGGTGGGTTGATTGACAGATTTGGTGGGCAACTGGTTCAGTGTACTAAGTGCAACCAAGAAGGGCCCTTGTGGCTCATAGTTGCACTGATCTTTTATGTCTTTGTCTTTTCTTGTTCATTGCAGCAATTTGTGTAGCTTATTTTCGACATGGCTTGTTTGTAGTATTTCCAAATGCAATGCTGTAATATATTGAGTCTATGTTCAATTATGATAATTGGTTCGTGTTCAATTCATTAAGGATCGGGTTGAAGTTATCATTGATGTCTTGTGCGTTTGCGTTGCTGACATGCCTGTAGCGGACTAGCGGATTGAGATCCGCTAATAACGGCTGTGATTTATAGGTCCTCATCGACAACGAAAAGGTGGAGTCGGGCGATATTGAGAGTGGCTGGGACATGCTGCCGCCCAAGGAGGTCAAGGACCCAGAGGCTAAGAAGCCAGAGGATTGGGATGACCGCGAGAGGATCGACGATCCAGAGGACAAGAAGCCAGAGGACTGGGATCAACCTGAGCACGTCGCCGACCCTGACGCCACCAAGCCAGAAGACTGGAATGAAGACATGGATGGCGAATGGGAGCCTCCGATGATCGACAACCCAGACTACAAGGGCGAGTGGAAGCCCCGCCAGGTCGACAACCCAGAGTACAAGGTTCGTTTGGCTCATGCTCTATGTTGCCTGATTTGTTTGTGTGTGACTAGGTTTTCCGATTGGAAGGAATATTCACCATTTCAGACGAGAATCTGTCCTATAGTCCAAACCAACTGCTTGCAGCATGCTGTAATATTCGTTTTATCCATTGCTGTCGTCTCGATGTTAGCTCCAATGTCATCATTTTTTATCAAGTAAATGAAAAACCACTGCATTTATTTAACTCATCCACTGTGATTAGGTGCAGTGCTGCATTGAGCATGATTATGAGTAAGAAAAACGCATAAAATAACCTTATGCTCATATTAAAACAAGGAAATAGATCCAAATTTGCACTGTATATCTTCCGGACACGGGCCTTACTCGCTGTTGAGGAAGGCCCATGGCCGAAATATATGCAGTGCGGATTTGTATCTATTTCTTTTTAATAGGAGCATGAAGTTATTTTACTCGTTTTTCTTACTCATCCACTGTATTTTATAGTTGCATGTTCAAAGCGAATGATTAAAGAATGCAGTTAATTAGTCAATTGTTATTAATCATTGCATAGCAAGCAGTGGTCAAGCATGCTCTTTTGTGGTAATTTCCACGCAACTCCAACATGATCATCTGCCGGGTTTGCGGAAGAAGCTAGCGAAGTGATAGTGAATACCAACCGTATTTTTTCATAGAATGACTAAGCCTGATTTGTATCACAACCATGTGGTTGTGGTCCATCTGGTGATTTATTGATGGCTGCTTCGGATTTGACTTCTTCTGACAATTAAGCGTGAGCAGTTTCTATAGTGTAGGCCTACCTCTTAAACGCGACCAAATCGTAGAACCTTGGTTCTCAGTACCAGACTTCATCTAGTCTGTCTATCGGAATTCATCTGGTACCAATTGCTCTTACCAACTCGTTAGCTGGACGTGAAGCGAGAGACGTGGTCGCCGGTTGCGCTGCACATTTAATTCATAATATTGGACTGGTGGTGTGGTGTTGTTGCGCGACGTGGCATTTTACACACTTGTCTGATCGCTGTTCATTTTCGCAGGGCAAGTGGGTGCACCCGATGATCGAAAACCCCGAGTACGAGGCGGACGACACGCTGTACCTGCACGAGGACATAGGGGTGATCGGGCTGGACCTGTGGCAAGTAAAATCCGGCACGGTGTTTGACAACATTCTGATCACGGACGACGTGGATGCTGCCAAGAAGGACGCGGAGGCCGTACTCAAGCGAGTGGATGGCGAGAAGAAGATGAAGGAAGCGGAGGAGGAGGAGGAGCGGGAGCGGATGAAGGAGGAGGCGGACAAAGCCAAGGATGAGGAAGGAGACCTTGATGAGGATGAGGAAGATGAAGACGAAGACGAGGACAAGAAGTCGGAGGATGATGAGGCTGATGTACTGGAGTCTCACGATGAACTGTAAGAGTGCTGCAGCTAAGCATCGTATTTAAACCGTGATATAACGTCCTCATGTGGAGCTTCATCGTGGTCGGGGCGAGCCCCTGTTTGTCTGCTGTCTGCGCCGGTACAGTCTTGCAGGTCTGGGAGAAGCGAACACCCCGTTAGCGAAATAGGACGATCTGCATGAGAATGCCCTGGTGCACAACGTGGAATTGTGCTGTCTGAGTGTATGACATGCTTATTGAATCCGTGTAAATGTGCGTATTTGGGTGTGTGCAGCATTTTCATTGCCGTGTGGGTAAGAAGGGGTTTTAATTGGGGGTTTCACAATGTTTTTGGGCACATACTTCGTGTGCGTATGTGACTATTGGAAGCACTGGAAACCACACTTTTGTTCCTGTTGTAAAATGGCTCGTTTATTGCTCGTAACAGTCCCGGTTACTCAGAACACAAGATATTTGCGAGATTTGGTGACCGTTGATAATCGAATACAATGATTGTGTTATAGTGCAGCGTTTTCTTTTTTAGAGAGCTCGAGTTACGGTAAGCTACGTATAACTGCATCATGGGCGCTGTATGACCATCGCAGTCGACGCGCCCCTAAGCCCAAATAACCAACCAACCAACGTATAACTGCATCGGCACACAATGTGGCAGAAATGGTCTACAACGAAAAATATGTCGTGCTGGCGACATTTAATGTGTAGCGCAGATAAGAGCGTGGGCCTTTTTTATATAAAACTCGCCGGGTGGATCGCTATCCGCGTAGCCAGATGCCCTGTCAATCGCGCCAATTAGTTTCCGAGAGGGTCGGGAAGTGCAGTCGGCTGGTCACCGCGATTCAGCACGCGGACAATGCTGGAGCCAACCAGAGTGCCTGCTGGGCATGGTTTGAGCCGTCCATTTACTGGCAATCTATCCCAAGCCGCTGCCGAGTGGGAGTGATGCTTCTTACAATGCGCTAAAGTGGAAGCTTGTCAGCACTGGGCATAGTATGGAAACCTTTTGGGAATTCGAGAACATGTTCATTAAAAATTGTAATTAAGGAAGCCGGGCCCGGTGAGTATAGTCCGCCAAGATTTCAAAATAAACTCTTGGATACATTAATTTGTTGAAATTAACAGGATTAATAATTTGAAATTGGGGTCAAATGAGAACGATTAGCGTGGATCAGTCCACTGGAGTGGTGCTGAGGAGATAGTGATGCCTTCCGGGAACCGCGTGCTTAGTCTAGACGCAGCCAGGAATTTCCCAAGAAGGTTGCGGATCCTGCAGAGGTGGACCGAGCTACCCCAATCATTTGTAATGTACTCCTTTTTTGACACTTTATATCGAAGGTGGCCGGTTTTCTGGTTGGAAAATGTATCGCTATTTATCTTCATTGGGTCCCCGGATCGTCCGATCATCTCAAATTATAAGTGGGGCAAAGGGTGAGAAACTGCTTAGAGGGGGAAATGGGATTTAGCAACTGGTTATTTATCAGTATTGTGATTTGGGTTCACTCTTGTCATTAATCTCTAATATACTATATGTGTAAAATGTGTTGTCAAATTGCCGTCCTGCCACACTATGGTGTACCAGGACGACCTAGCGGGCGTCAAATGAGCATAGCACGGTACTTTTTTGGGGGGATCTGATGTTATTTGGACATGCATTGGTTTGAGATTGGGGGAGGGACAAACCAGGGACGCGGAAAATTTTGGCTGGATAGAGAGGTAAGCCCCCCCCCCACACACCACAAAAGAATCCTCTGATTTCAGCCACTTTATTTTGAAGGTCTGGTTTCAGATTCACCGTTTTAAATTTCATATTTTGGGTTACAGCTTATCGCCAAAACCAAACTAGTTTTGGCCAAAACTAGTCTTACCGTGTTGGGTGTTGGGCTCGATTTCACAATCACCATAGAGCACTGATACCATGCACTGTCGATAACATTTTTCCGGCGACCCCCTTAGGAAAATCCTGGCTGCGCCTTTGGCTGCTGCCCCCTCTGCCAACTCCCTCTTCCCACCGGTTCCAAGGCCTTGTGCGGGAAATGCGGAAGGTGATTTCTCAACATGCTTCATTCTAATCGTGCTTATTTTGGCCTCTTGCATGAAAATAATTTATCTAAAAGTACTTCAGTTTTCACCGTTTCTTCAGCGGAATCTGCTGCATTCCTCCCGGACGGTGTTCCCTCGACCCGCCAGTGACGCTGTCAGCTGGTGTTCTCCCATACACAGTCCCAGACTGTCCGCATGTTGGAGTTCCCACGCACCGTGCTCGAGCGGCAGCTCTCGGTCGAGACACGTGCATATCGGGCTGATTGGCGACCCGAACTTCCGCTCACGCCGTACCGGCGGCGGCCCATATGTCGCGCTGCAGGAGATCAACGCGGAATGATGAGCTCACGGATAAAAATGTCAGAGACTCAGAAGTGTCGTGGCGTCGCCGGCTCCAGCGGTCGTCCGTGCCATGACTCCACCGATGTTATCCAGGCACCGGGAGCCAACATCACGTATGCGCTCTGGCGGATAGCGGGAGGGCTGTCAGACCCGAAGACCACCGACTTCGACAAATGAATGGCAGTAGTGCTCCTCGTCATGGGTTCCGCCACAGCGGGCGGGTGATATGCCTCTGGCAATGCCTTTTACCTGTTAAATTCACGAGTGTGCATTGCACGGAGATAATTCGCCTAAGACGCCCGTTGCCCCCTCCCGAACTGCTGTGACGGAGCACACATTTTTCGGTCCATCATTGTTGTCACAAGAAGTTCATTGTCAGACGACCGACGAATGTCATCGCTTGCTAACTTCAACAGGGAACATCGGCCCGGAGCGAAGCGAGCGCTGGATGTGGGACACAAATACATGCACACCACGTTTATTCACAATCAGCATACGACAACATGGAAGACCTGGAGGACACAACAGGCCAGATGAGTCGACCAATCGCATTGTGCAAGAGCGCCCTAAAACTTAAATAGCCCACCATCCGCAGGAAAACCTTACTGTCCAAACGCCATGCGGGAGAAGCCACGCGCGTTTCCGAGGCTGTGTGGGAAACCCCTTTCCTTATTTGCAGTCAGTGCATTCAGTCGATGCCCTGCATGGGTTTGCACACTGAAGCTTGCGATCGGCAGCCACAGGTGGTCCTGGGCAGCAAATCGGTGAGGGTGGTCTCCAAATCGTCTTTCTGCCCTATTCTGCCCGAGGTCATACAGAGAGACCTACTAAACCCCTGCCTGTCTTATCCCCCAGGATGCCCTTCCGCGCTGTGATCACCACGCTGGAAGGATTTTGCAGCCCAGAATTACCCCAGCTCTCCAGCTGCCCTTATGAAATGTCCAGTCTTTCCAGCACGCTTTCTCCAGGGGTAACAACCAAAAGAGTTTCGCAACTTCCCGTCTTCTATCAGCCATCCTTCCATCTTCTCCGAAGAGACGAGGCTTGAGGCTATTTCGTAACCAACGTTTTGTGCCCATGAAATTTCACGCCGGTGGAAGGGCGGCTTGCAGACCGCTCCTCGCCAAAATGCGTAAATCGTTTCCTGCCATCCGTTACAGTCGATTGGTTATTGGTTTTACGACACGTCGACCGTTGAGTCATGTAGCGTCGCCAATCTCTCACGGCGATTGGTCGCGGGCGAAGAGTAGCGACAGGTGAGACTCGAACCCACAACCTTTCGATTGTGAGACGAGCATCTTACCCCTGGACCACTCGTCCCCGCCATCCGCTACAGTCGGTAATCTGGTTCGTCCTGTCCTGTCTTGCCGGCTAGGTGTTATGCTAAAGTAATGGACGAAGCCGGCAATTAGTTAAATCTTTAATTGCTATAGGAATTTTGACGACGTACATGGTCAGTGTGCTAACCGTTCCTCGACGGCACTAACTTACTTGGTATTTTGAACCTCCGATCTGGTACCCTGCACTCAGCATCAAGGGAAAATGTACTGACAGCTCTAGGGCCTGGGCCGGTTTTCATGGGTTAGTACTAAATAAACAATAAACAATGTTTACACCACGGTTCTTTACACCACGCATGGAAGCAATGTGATGTTGCTATACATTTTTGCTATGGAAATAAGTTCAATGTGTTCAATAAGTTGCATAGGTATGTGCAGCAAGTGCATCCCGAAGCATTTATAAGTTTATGCCTCGAACAAACTTTCTCTTTTTAGTCTGACCCATGTTATGAATCACAATAAATCCATTGTCACCACCCAAAAACGATTCTAGGACAAATGTACGTAAGGACAAATGTACGTATGGCAGATGTACGTAAGCAAACGTACGTATGCAAATGTACGTATGGCAATGTACGTATGGCTATACGTAAGTGCAGATGTACGTATGGCTAATGTACTTAAGCGCAAATGTACGTATGGCAAATGTACATATGCGCAAATGTACGTCAGCGCAAATGTAAGCAAGCGCAAATGTACGTATGCGCAAAAGTACGTAAGCGCAAATGTGCGCATGGGCAAAAGCACGTAAGCGCAAATGTACGTATGCGCAAAAGTACGTACGCCCAAATGTACGTAAGCGCAAATGTACGTATGCGAAAAAGTAGGTACGTATACGCAAATGTACGTAAGCGCAAATGTGCGCATGTGCAAAAGTACGTGAGCGCAAATGTACGTATGCGCAAATGACGTAATCGAAAATGTACGTAAGCGCAAATGTACGCATGGGCAAAAGCACGTAAGCGCAAATGTACGTGTGCGCAAAAGTGCGTACGCCCAAATGTAAGTAAGCGCAAATGTACGTAAGCGCAAAAGTAGGTACGTATGCGCAAATGTACGTAAGCGCAAATGTATGTATGCGCAATACTACGAAAACGCAAATGTACGTATGCGCAAATGTACGTATGTGCAATTGTACGTATGCGCAAATGTACGTACATTTACGCATGCGTACTTTTGCGCTTACGTACATTTGCGTTTTCGCACATTTCCGTTTCAGTACTTTTGCGCATATGTACATTTGCGCTTACGTACATTTGCGTTTACGGACTTTTGCGCATACGTACATTTGCGTTTATGTACATTTGTGCATATGTACTTTTGCGCATACGTGCTTTTGCGCATACTCACTTTTGCGCATACTCACTTTTGCGCATACGTACATTTGCGGTTACGTATATTTGCGCATACGTACTTTTGCGCTTGCATACATTTGCGCTTACGCACATTTGCGCATACATACATTTGCCGTACGTACATTTGCGTTTACGCACATTTGCCCATACATACATTTGCCATACGTACATTTGCGCTTACTTACATTAGCCATAGGTACATCTGTACTTTCGTACAATTACCATACGTACATCTGCGCTTACGCACATTTGCTTACGTACATTTGCGTACGTACATCTGCCATACGTACATTTGCTTTACATACATTTGTCCGGTTACCCCCAAAAACAGAACTTGGAAGCACTACTTTATGCCAGTTCCGAAAGCAATCAGTTTCACGACATTGTTTTTGGGTCGGCTCCCTAAAGAAAAGCCTGGCTGCTCCCCGGGACGCACTGACCGGCAATTTCATTAAAGCGCTCTCAGATTATGCAACTAAGCCAGGAAGACCACTTACCAAGCATTACAGTGGCCTAGATTGCTGTAAACGTATTTATATACGCCTCATTCGGGAGTAACAGAGTCCCTGCTCGCGCT
Source organism: Ashinkailepas kermadecensis (assembly GCA_034440615.1). Taxonomy (NCBI): domain Eukaryota; kingdom Metazoa; phylum Arthropoda; class Thecostraca; family Neolepadidae; genus Ashinkailepas; species Ashinkailepas kermadecensis. The sequence goes on from JAOTOM010003166.1 coordinate 59,700, forward strand.
CCTAGGAGCCGCCTGGTGCTAGGCACCGGCTGCGACCGAACGGTTCTTCTAGGTCTCAGGCACGGTTCTTCTAGGTCTTATGTCGCCACAGAGACTGCAAAGGCGGGAGCGCCCAACAGAGGTTTCTTCGCTGCAAAGGCGCCCGTAGTAGCGGTTGCCAGACCGGAATGCAATTATGCATGTAGTGTTTTAATGGCGGGGACCACGTTTTCAACCGAGGTACATAGCACTTTAAAACAGAGTTTTTCTTTACTTCTCACAAATGTGCATCCCTTATTGAGCCTTGATGACGTCACAAACGTAGTATTTACGACCTGCTTGATCTTCTAATAAGAAGTGCGACAATTTCGGTGGCTACTTCACTGCTCTGGATGGGTCGTACTAGAAACTGGATAGAATCCGTGACGTCGATGCTGACCTCACCTCGTGTGTGACGTTCAGCAGAAATGCTGGCAGGAGAGAGGGCAGGCTCACGAACAGGATGTGTTGGGAAGAACAGTTACGTTTATGCCGCAGCTCAGACAACAAACACCGCTTTCTTGTTGATATGATATAGAGGTTCAATTATTATTAAAGAAGTGGGTAGGTAGGTAGGTATGTTTCCGCCTGTTTACTAGTAGAAAGAAGGCTACCTAATATTGGAATATTCACAAATACACCCACCAATGTTGATGCACCATAAGTATGGTGTAACTTTGTTGTTTATGCACCATACATGTGGTATGAATGTTTGAACAGGACAAATGCTTGCATTTTTGTTGGATGGATTGTATTGGATTTACATCTCATTTTAGATAACTCCACATGCTTGGTGTGTGCTTAGCATGCTGGTTCCATATGCACCATTTGCATATTGAAATTTGTGATTTTGATGTTAAATTGATACATTTATTTTATTACTGGTCTGGTAAGAAATTAACATTACTGGTTTAGTTAAAACATTACTGGTCTGTGTAAGAAATTGCTTTTGTGTTCAAGACATTGCTTGCCCTGGATAAGAAAGTGCACTGAAGTACATATGCTTGATTGCATCACATCTACTGATGTTTTATTAGATGTGTAGAATATGCTTTAAGATCTTGCTAATATTCTTCATTCTTGGAAATTATTATTCAGAACTTATCATATGTAAACAACATATTCAATAAATATTCCTTTCATGATTAGCCAGACTGCAGTGTGGCACTTTCAACAAGATCTTGTTCGGGCAGGATGGGAGGCCAGAGGTGTGGCTGGTACAGCAATTGGTGCAGCAACAGGTTCCTGGTGTGGACATTGGACAGTCCTGAACCCTGTCAGCAATGTCAATATAGCCTATGTCTGCAATCTGTATAATTATTTGAACTTTAAACAACATTGAATACAATTTGTCACATATGTTTGGTTCAATTAAGGATATCAATAGTGGCCAGCCGACGTCAGACTGATGTCTGACATTTCACTCCCCAGCCGATAGCGGGCCCCTAGCGCCCCGACATCAGCCTGATGTCGGCTACATGTCGGCTGGGTGTCGGTTGCATGTCAGCATTGGCAGACATTCCACTCCCTAGCTGACCGAGGACCGCTGTCAGCATGTTCACTGGGAGGTTATTGGATGTGGTCAGGTATACTCCCGAGTACGACATTTCCGACAAAGGAAACCTTGATGCTGTCTTACCCGGATTGATGAATGTGTGTTTCAATGCTGGATGAAAGGGGCTGAGTGGTGTCTTTGCAAGGTACCATCAAAACTACATATAGAAGACCATGACACCATGGCTGGAGATCTTGGGTCGGTTGTAGGGGTCGGAACCCCTGGTTTCGTACCTTGGTAATGTTGGCTCTTGCATAGTTACCAGCTTATTGTAGCCTAATAATTTGTTCCTTTGATTTATCTGGGCTCAAAAATATTGCAACCATATGCATCCAAACTTGAACTGGAAAATACCTACATCTCCCCATTATCAAGCACCATGACGTTGATGGCTCAAAGCAACATGGCGTGTGCTGTATGAACGTGTTCACCACAATTGCTGCTAATGCTAGTAACGTCACACAGATCCTGCAGATTTAGTCTGAATTTTTGTTCTCGCAGGATCTGGATGTTTTTCCAGTTCCTGTGAGGTTTGAATGGTGAATTGGCAGATCTGATCCAAAAGTTTGATGTGACACGGACAATTTTTGACAGTATCTGAGCTCCAAATGCACCCTTCGTCAACCACTTTGTGAGACTCATTTTGGCGTTACAGGGTAGCACAGGATTTGAGATGGTGAAGTTCTCAAGTTTACCAATGGTTCCTGTTTGTTCAATGATCCAACTGTTCTTTCACAAAGATTTTAGCTGAAAATGCACAGTCGGTACCTTCAATTAAGTTATGTATGTAGTGCTTCAACTACATGGAATTCGTTGCTATAATACATTTACAAAATATTGTTGCTGATTTGTCCTTCCTCTCATATCTACCAATGTATCTGTTTTTAGACATTATGTCTTGTTCTTGTTAAGTGTGTTTCATTAGCAGGTACCCACTCGTGCACATATCCGCATAAATATCCAAGATCAACTAGATGGTTTTGTCAAAGAATGTATCTTGTCTATCACTGTCACTTTGAATTCAGTAGCTAATGTCTTCTGGTGGATCCACAAGTATATCTTCCCCCAATAAATGATTAAGGACATGATGAGGCGATGTTGATGATGCGGACAATTTGACAGCAATGCATGGAGTTTGATTTTGTTTGCTATATGCGTGTCCGACCACGTGTGCGACACTGTTGCCAGGTGTTCACCTCGGAGCGCAAACTGTACACCCAAGATACGCTGGCATTGCATCGTCGGAAGGGCGACCCGGACGACTTCCATCGCGGTCACCCGCTCTGCGAGTTCTGCGAGAAACGGTACTTCTATCCGGCGCCGGTAGATGGCGATAGCGGCATGTGAGTCAGTGGGATCTTGTTTGGATTGTGAGGTGTTTAGATCTATGCTTGTCAGATACTGGATATTTTTACCCACACAGGAAGGAGAACGTCTGTTATGGATGCTTTCAGTATTCTAATTTCCTTTCAGTGACACTTGGCAAATTAAAAAAAGCTGTGTGGTACCTTCAGTGTTCTTTTTATTCGTTGCTTGACTGAAACCAGTTTTTTTCTTTTAGTATCCCCTTTATTTCATCAGTCGTCCAGTTACGCATTTACACCGTTCTTCATCAGAACTGTTGGCCATAGCCCACACAAGGCAGTTATATAAATGTATGGACGTTTAGTTTTATTAACTGAAAGTGACATGACAATGTTGAAAACATGCACACGGTGGTCACTGGGCAGGCATTTTTGTGCTAAGTAAGCTCCGACGTTCTTTTTCTTGGTAATGCAACCGGATCATTCTGTGAAGGTGCCATTCACTGGCATATTTTCTTGTACACCAGTCACTCAGTGGGCCTTGTTCGCCATTGTGCTGCTGTTGTGCTATGGTGAGTCTGGGGACGGGAGCATGGCACGGCTTGACTTGACTTGGCCACACGGGCCTCCTGAGACGCGGCCGCAACACTGTGCTGTCGCCTCCCAGGAGTGAGGGCACGACTGGTCTAGGGGTAAGATGCTCGTCTCACAATCGAAAGATTGTGGGTTCGAGTCTCACCTGTCACTACTCTTCGCCCGCGACCAATCGGCGTGAAAGATTGGCGACGCTATATGGCTCAACGGTCGACGTGTCGTAAAACCAATAACCAACCAATAACCAACCAACCAACCTCCCAGGAGTTGACCTGCTGCCACAGTGTTAAAATAATGATTTGTCGTTAGGTGTGAGATGTCGAAACGAGTAGGGGAGGATGTCGAAATCGCCATGGAAATAATGCTGCTTAAAATACTTTGCTCCTTGAAGCCCAGTTTTGAGACAATTGCATGCATATAACTACCCATTTTCCATGGTTTGAGAGGTAACTAATTTGGGGATATCGACATCAACGATTACGATACAAACATCTATACTATAAACGTTTATTGCATACCATAGTACTTCATAGGTAATCCCTTCACCTGGAATTTCACTAGGAATTGTTCATCATCACAATCCCGGATCCGTTATGGTGAGCATAAGCATGATACGTATCAACGGGATACTATTAGAAACGATGCATGACAACCTCACAGGCACGCACCGAAAGGCACGATGTCGATACTTATTTGGGAGGGATGTCGATTGAGCGTTCAGTAAGTGGTATATACCGCCCTATTTCACGAATAATTTATCACTGTGTTGCCATCGTGACCTCGCTGTGCACTCGCTGGTGCAGCCAAGTACTCGTGTGCGACTGGGTCGTACGGTTGACATGTGCGCACAGTGTTAACATACTGATACCTCGTTAGGTGTGAGAGGTCGAAACGAGTACAGTAGGATGTCGAAATCGCCATGCAACTAATGTTATGAAAATATGTTAGGTCCTGCATACCCAGTTTAGAGACAATTGTGTACATATCACTGTTCCTGCTTTGCGTGTTTGGGAGGTGCCTAAGTTGGGGACACCGCTATGAACGATACAAACACCTATGCTATAAACTGGCATTGTATAACATAGCACATGGTCGCTACATGACCAATGAAGTCGATGCGCCCTAAAGCCCAAATAACTAACTAACATAACATAGCACCTCATATGAAATCCCTTGACTTACAATTGCGATACGGGATGTTCGTTATCTCGATACCGGGTCTGTTATGGTGAGCATAAGCATGATGCTTGTAAACGGGATGCAGTTAGAAACGATAAATGAACCGTGTGCGCACCTCCTACACGTGCTCCTCGGTTGCTGATGCGAATCTTTGCACTTGCTCGACCGTTTTGCAGTGTTAAAATAATGTTTTTTCGTTAGGTGTGAGATGTCGAAACTAGTATAGTAGGATGTAGAAACCTGCCATGGAAGCGTGTCAATTAAAATATCGTTTGCCCTTTAAGTTCCATTTTAGCCAACAGTGTACACATCAGTGCACGTTTTTTAGTCTAATTTTGGAGATACCTAATATATGGATACCTATGTTGGCGATAACGATTGCAATGCCATGTTATCAACAGATCGCATTGTTTAACACACCACGTCATAGATAATCTCTGTGTTTGGAATCGTGTCACGAGATGCTTGTGTAATCAATCCTTAATGGTGAGCAGAAGTATGCTATTTATACGCGAAATACTCTTAGGAACGTGTCAAAGAGACCTCATAGGCACACATCAACAAGCACGATGCCGATACGTCCTTGGAAAAGATGTCCATTCAGTGCTCAGAAAGTGGTATATTCCACCCTATTTCACGAATAATTTATACTGCCGTTTTGTCAGTGACGTGTAATCACTGAGTGCTTGCCTTGACCGGCGTGTGCGAGTTCCGGCAGACCGTTTCACCGGGGTGTGCGGGTTCTGGCAGGCCCTTTGACCCGGTGTGCGGGTTCCCGCAGACCGTTTGACCTGGCATGCAGGGTCTGACAGACCATTTGGCCAGGATGTGCAGGTTCTGACAGACCATTCGATCGGGGCGTGCGAGATCTGGCAGACCGTTTGAGTGGGGTGTGCGGACTCGGGCAGACGTGTTTTGACCGGGTGTTCGGCTTCCAGCATGTACATGGACAACGACGAGCTGTTCATGCATCTGCGCCGCAAACATTTATATTGTCACCTTTGTGAAACGACCGGCAAGCAGCTCTTCTACGAGTGAGCGACCCTGTTTACCCGACCCGGCCTGATCCGATGACCCAACCCGGCCTGATCCGATGACCCGACCCGGCCTGATCCGATGACCCGACCCGGCCTGATCCGATGACCCGATTTAACGTAGACTCGCCTTTTTTGTCAGCCGAGGCCCGGCAGACCGCCACAAGTGATTCGTTTGCAAGTGTCGTGAATGGAGTTGGGCTGACTGTACCAAGCCACTCATGGGGAGACTTGGTTTTGCCTGGTGGACACTTTTCTTTGTATTACAATATCTGTCCTGGTTTGCTGTTCCTTCACAAGATGTTAGGGAATCGAACTGGGTGGCCTGATCTGGAAACTGTTTGTTCAGGTCTTGACATATTGAGATGTGACGTGTTTTGTGTCCAGTCAAGCTAGACATACCTGCACGTAGTCTGCTCTTTCCTTTGTGTTGGTCGTGGTGATCGTTGAAGAGTGACCGAGTTATGCGTTCTCAAGGTTTCGCGCCGGGTGAGAGCAGTTCAACAAAATGGTGCTTCTAGCTTGGTTGTTAGAGTCACCTTTAATGCGATGCAAAGGATGAGTTCCCCGTGTCTTACATATTGGTTTGCAATCGCCCGGTCGGAAGTTCAGGAGGGCTGCTTAGTAGGCAGAGCAACACCAAAGCAGTGCCTGTCGGTGTGCCGATGGTGTGTGTCCACCAAGAGCAGTCTCGGGAGGCGAGAGGACCCGAACTCGCGATTCCGACATCGCCCTCTCCTGAGACCGGGGACAGCATTTGACATCTCAGCCACACCCACACACACACACCATATCCCATATGAGCGTTCACTTCTGGCAAGAACAAAGAGAGTGCCGGGTTTTTGTTTGCATTGCATTGTCATGGAATACCTATTGACGATCTTTGTCAATCTACGCTAACCTCTTTTCCTAGTAGGTGTATACTATATATATGTATATGTATATGTGTATGTGTATATATATATATATATATATATATATATATATATATATATATATATATATATATATATATATATATATTCAAGTGTGGTTTACTAGCGACTATCGGCACTAGTATGTGGCATGCTACTCTGTGATAAGCCTCCAATGTCATCCCCAAACGCTGACACCCCTGCTCTAACCCCATCACCACACGCGCTCCGTTCACGGAGACCCCTGGGCCTGGAGCCTGTACTGACGACATGCACACACCGTCACACTGTGGGCTTGTCAGGCTGCACATGATGATGGTGTTGCAGATTCTTCTATCACTTTGTCTGTTCGATCCAAAATAGCCCCTTCACGTGACCTGTATTGATCAGACCTCGCCACTGGATCTATTGCGATTCATCTGGAATCCAAACACATACAAGGCCACTAGTCGAGACCAACTTAACCTTGCACTGCTGCTGTCACACTTCAACTAGCCAGTACCTCACCCATCACCGCTCGAGGTTAGCTCAACGACCAACGCCCAAAATCGACTACTCCAGAACAAAACCGTATTCGTCCCATTCGCGCCACATACGACTCTGACGTTCCACAGCGCCACCTATTGTTGTCCGGCACAACCACTACCTGGCCTGTCGTCGCTAGGCCATAATTCTGAATAGATGATTCACTAGATAACTAACTTCGTCTTTGACCCCGGTAATGGCTTCAACATTAGTCTCCCCTCACCTTCCCTCCCTCCCGCCGTGCCCGGTGTGATTGCGGGGTACCCCGTGTGACCGCGCGCGTCGACTGGGCCGCAGCGACTACGAGAGTCTGGCACATCACTTCCACACGGAGCACTTCCTCTGCGAGCAGGGTGAATGCGGCGAGAAGAAGTTCGTCGTTTTCCGTACTAACATCGATATCCAAGGTGAGTTGGACACCGGTAGGTGGTGCACTGGTGGGATGGGTACCAGTAGGTGGTGTACTGGTGGGCTGGGACCAAGTAAATGGTGTTAAACCTGCCTCGTGCTGCTGTATATCTCAGTGCAACGCACCACCGCGCCGCGGCATAACCCATACCCAGCGAAACCAAGCGCCACCCCGTGCTGCCGTGAAGCCATAGCCAACGGAGCCGACATTTGCCGTGCCACAGCTCACAAGGCGGCGGAGCACTCTGACAACAAGAGTCGGTGCCAGCCGCGGCAGGAGCACACGTAGCGCTTGACTTCAGCTCCGATTCGGCCGGCAGGCGGCGCCGCAACGGCCGCGACCGGAGCGACGTCTACGGTGGCAGGTGCGGTCATGGTATGGTGTCCTGGTCCAGTCATACGGCGACAGGTACGGACCTCACTACGGCGGCAGGTACGGTTACGGTATGGTGTTATGGTCCAGTCCTACGGCGGCAGATACAGTCATAGTATGGTGTCCTGGTCCAGTCCTACGGCGGCAGGTACGGACCTCACTACGACGGCAGGTACAGTCACGGTATGGTGTTATGGTCCAGTCCTACGGCGGCAGGTACGGACATAGTATGGTGTCCTGGTCCAGTCCTACGGCGGCAGGTACGGACCACACTACGGCGGCAGGTACGATCACGGTATTGTGTTATGGTCCAGTCCTACGGCGGCAGGTACGGTCATGGTATGGTGTCCTGGTCCAATCCTACGGCGGCAGGTACGGTCATGGTATGGTGTCCTGGTCCAATCATACGGCGGCAGGTACGGTCATGGTATGGTGTCCTGGTCCACTCCTACGGCGGCAGGTACGGTCATGGTATGGTGCCCTGATCCAGTCCTACGGCGGCCGGTACGGTCGTGGTATGGTGTCCTGGTCCAGTCATACGGCGGCAGGTACGGTCATGGTATGGTGCCCTGATCCAGTCCTACGGCGGCAGGCACGGTCATGGTATGGTGCCCTGATCTAGTCCTACGGCGGCAGGTACGGTCATGGTATGGTGCCCTGATCTAGTCATACGGCGGCAGGTACGGTCATGGTATGGTGCCCTGATCCAGTCCTACGGCGGCAGGCACGGTCATGGTATGGTGCCCTGATCTAGTCCTACGGCGGCAGGTACGGCCATGGTATGGTGTCCTGGTCCACTCCTACGGCGGCAAGTACGGTCATGGTATGGTGTCCTGATCCAGGCTGATCCAGTCCGACATGACAGGTACGGACACGGCATATTGTCCTGATCCAACCCAATCCAATCTGATCCAGTCAAACACGTGCCTGCTGCACGTGCCGCTCAGGTCAGGTTAGGTCTGGCGAATTACATGGTCTGCAAGAGCGTCTGTATACGCTCTCCCTCTGTGTGATTGCGTCGTCTGCTTCAGGACATGCACGGACATGAATTTGATTCCATATCATGGCGGTGCCGTTACCCAGCGTGGTCAGCAGTGAGCAGGATGGTGTACCCGACGGTGGTGGATGGATGCATTCGCGGCACGATTGAATTCATGTTTGGGATCTGGGAGCTGGAGTGGAAAATGTCATTGCCATTTCATTTGGTGATGATAGTTTCCCTTCTGTGTCTGGCATCACGAGTACCCTGTTGCACTTGTCAGTGCGTTTTGGTATTACTGTGGAAGAGCAATAGGTTTATAGTTGTTTCAAACAGCACCATCCAAGGAAAAGGCAAGGACGATTTCTTGGGGAGGATAATGTGGATGGAAAAAATGCAGGACAAGGCTGTTTTTCAACCCTGCCTCACGTTCTATATTTCACCATACAGAGAGATTTAGTGATGTGTCATCTTAGGGTCGAAACGTGTTCTATTTTGTGGGACTGCTGTGATCATGAAGAGCCATAACGTGATTTGCGAAATATATCAGCTTGGAGGTGACCACGGAAACCAATTAGTTGTTGTTGAACATTCACCGCACCACCTTCCCCCTGTACTTCTCGTATCAAAGCACCATATGCTCTGACTCCGTCGCGTTTTTTTTAGAACACGTTGCTGGAGACGACTCCACAGCATTGCAGAATGTGAAGTATCGCAGCTGACCAGTTGACCAGTTGGGAGAGATGACCGGCTTCTCTCACCTCCGACGGAAGCTGACCCCCGACCCTCAGCCGGGAGAGATGACCGGTTTCTCTCCCCCAGACGGGAGCCGGCGCCGGACCCTCCGCCGCGGCCGTCGACGCCTCCCGCGCCGCCCAGTGTGAACACGAACAGCACGCAGGAGTTCCCGACCCTGGCTGGAGAAAGAGCCGGCGGCGCCGAGCTCAGCGGCAGGTCAGTCGAGGTCGCCGGCTCGCGCTCAGCACCGCCAAGGTCAGTGTCGTGCCGCGACCGTCGTGTCATGGTTTGCGGGTGATGCATCTCTCCAGTAATGCAGTAATGCAGTCACTCGTGCTCTGCAGCTCTTGACGGCGAGACAATGTTTCTTTTGGCGTGTGCACGTGAGGTCTCCTGATGCACCGCTGTCTCGACCTGGTCTGACATACCTGTGTCGGCCTAGCAACCTGACGTGCCCCTGTATCGACCTCACCCCACCCCATCCCCAATCGACGTGCTGTTGTGTCAGCCATCTGCTCTGTGCCCGTGACGTACCCCCTGTGCCGGCCATGAACCCTGTGCGCGTGATTTACCTTTGTGTCGGCCATGTGTACTGTGCCCTGTGCTCGTGATGTACCCCTGTGTATGCCATGTACCCTGCGCTCGTGACGTGCCTCTGTGCCCGTGACTTACTCCTGTACCCTGTGCCCGTGACGTACCCATGTGCCGGCCATGAACCTTGTGCCCGTGGCTTACCTCTGTGTCGGCCATGTACCCTGCGCTCGTGACGTGCCTGTGACTTACTCCTGTACCCTGTGCCCGGGACGTACCCCTGTGTCGGCCATGTGTCCTGTGCCCGTAACTGCCCCTGTGTCGGCCATGTGCCCCGTGCCCTGTGGCCGTGACGCACCCCGTGTCGACAGGGGCGGTAACCTGGCGCAGCGTGTGGCGGTGGCCGCCGGGAAGACGGTGCGCAACGCCTCGTCTCGCGGCCGGCCGTGGTCTCCATCAACGACGACGACTTCCCCACGCTGGACGGCCGGGCTCCGGCCGTCACCGCCGCCGCCCCAACTGCCGCACCGGCCTTCAGCGCCGGCGGGCCCCGGCGGCGGCGGCGTTCCAGATTCCATTCAAAATTGGTCCACGGATAGTGCTCGATGCACTGATCATCGTGAGCATACAAGCTAAGAGGGGCGTTCATAAACAGCTCAGATATGCAAGGTCAAATGTCGTGGTCATTGTGGTCGGACTCTTCAGATTTCTTTCAAAATTGGTCCCCAGATAGTACTCGATGCACTGATCATCATGAGCTGAAAGCTAAGAGGGGCGTTCATAAAAAAAACAGCTGAGCTATTCAGGGTCAAAGGTCAGACTCCATGAGGTCGGCCTCTTCAGATTACCTCCAAAATTGGTCCACAGATACCACGCGATGTACTGATCATCGTGAGCATAAAAGCTAAGAGGGGCGTTCATAAACAGCTGAGATATTCAAGGTCAAAGGTCAGAGTCCATGAGGTCGGACTCTTCAGACTCCCTTCACAATTGGTCCACAGGTAGTTCTCGATGCACTGATCATGAGAATAAAAGCTAAGAGGGGTGTTCATAAGCAGCTGAGATATTCAAGGTCAAAGGTCAGAGTCCATGAGGTCGGACTCTTCAAATTTCCTTCACAATTGGGCCCCAGATAGTACTCGATGCACTGCTCATCATGAGCATAAAAGCTAAGAGGGGCGTTCATAAACAGCTGGATTATTCCGGTCAAGACTTCTTCCCGTGCGAATATGCAGCAATAATATGCACGAAACGAATATCAATATGTACGTCAAGCTAGATTGATATTCTATTCTTACCGGTGGAACATCGTGGAAGCGAGCATACTGGTAGAGTTTGGCACCCTGATTATCAGGAACTCAACCACGAAGCCGAATTACAAAACACTACGGAGATATTCGGGGTCAATGGTCAAAGGTCATCGAGATCGGACTCCTCTGATTTTCTTCAAAATGGGTACACGGGTAGTACTCGACGCACTGATCATCATGAGCATAAAGGCTAAGAGGGGCGTTCATAAACATCTGAGATATTCAAGGTCGAAGGTCAGAGTCCATGAGGTGGGACTCTTCAGATTTCCTTCAAAATTGGTCCCCAGATAGTACTCGATGCACTGATGCACTGAAGCTTCAACGCCAAACCGGAAAGCAAATCCGTCACAGACTACACCACAGCAACAGAAACAGAAACAAACAAAAACAGAAATACCCAACAGCAATAGCAACACCCAACAGCAACAGCAACGCCCATCGCTCCCAAGGGTCTTGGTAATACCGAAGCATCAAACCAAAGTACGGTATGGACGATTTTAGATAACACAATCACGTCTTTGGTTTCACCGGGACAACACCAATCCAGCAATGTAAGCTAGCTGGAGAAGTCGTCCACAGACAGATCACTATTTATGTGAACACAAGCCACCCTTTGGAACACAGCAACATGGATCCCACCTGTGCCACTCAGTATTTTTACTGAATTGATCTATACTTCCTTGTGCATGATTTCACTATTTACAACGATCATGTTATCGGCCACGTGCTCCATCGCATGTGCACCGATTTTAACAAGCGTGTGAGGGTGCAGATCGTCTCCGCTATTGAATGAGACGCATTTGCATGGACATCCTGGCATGTTCTTAAAGCTGTATTGTGCATTCAATATCATTGGGACTGCTCTTCACCTTTTTGAAACTGTGACTGACGAGGGCAAGTAACAGCCACTTGTAAACGTGGACTGTGCCTTCCGCTGTACTGCAATACAATGCAATTCAATGAGGGCCCGTAGTGATACGGTGGCAACGAATGCTCTGCACATACATCATTGCTACCGCATACCACGAACACCATCTCCCAATACTGACCTATGCAACCGTCTGCTGTTCCAGTAGTGTGGCAACATCCAATAAATGGGGATTGATGTCAAATTATTTTTGATTGTCTAGTTGCTACTCATTACTGTAGCCAATCAGGCTGTGTTATCTTGAATTTTGGAAGCTGATTGGTTAACGATGGGCCTCCGTATCCGGTACGGCTATGAATGTTAATTGGATGGGCTCGCACGGATTCTGATTTGGGCGGATTTGAAAACTTCACTCGGCGTTATGCTCTATACTGCATGTTTCTTTCCAGGGGCACAGGCTCTCCATTGGCTCGGATGGGATCAGCAACGGTATCGAATAGGCATTCTGTCAAATGTCTTGTCGTGCTCGTGCATTTCGTGGAACGCCTATGACTTTCAAAATGTGTCAGGAAAATAACGCAGAAATAGCTATTTACTGACATGCATCACGGTACTTCGGAATACCCCGACGTGTCACTCATGATCAGTCAGTTGATGTGATGAGAGCGACAATATTTGTCCGGCATTTGCTTGGGCTTGGCCGAACCCCATCGACTGCCGGCGACGTTCAGTGCCCCCTCCCTTGTCTATCACAGCTTGCAATGGACGGCACGTACATACCCGGGCCCCGGCGGAAATCGATGTTTATACAAGGCCACTGCACAACACTGCATTCCATCAGAGCAACAGCAGCATTCCTGCGTGCAGACCCAGTCACACTTCACTCGACACAGGTCCGACACAAGTTCGACACGAGTTCGCCACGGGCCCGACACGGATCCGACATGAGTTCGACACAGCACCAGGCACTTCATCAGGCACAGGTCCAACAAAAGTTCGACACGAGTTCGCCACGGGTCCGACACGGATCCGACATGAGTTCGACACGGATCCGACACAGATCCGGTTACCACTTCTTCGTGGTGGACTCGCAACAGATCAGTCGACCGACTCGCCGACCTCGTCCGGCGGCAAGTCCAAGCTGTAGCCGTTGCTGCCGCAACAGGGGTACATCCAGACGCCGCCGGCATCTAGAGGTACAATGGGAAGCAGCGGGGCGGTCGGCCGGCGGTGCCCGGCGGGCATCTCGCGGGCGGCCGGGACGACCTCGAGCAGCATGTTCTGCCCGCAGGGCAGCTGGCCTCGGGAGCACCGGAGCCCGATCACCCGCCTCCTTGGCACGCTCCCGCCAAGTGTGTTCTTACTCGGTGGGCCCGTGGCCAGATGCTGGCCTCCTTGAAGGCTCCACATCATCTGCAAAAAAAACACCGTGTACAAAATAAGAGTGTGAGAGGTGGGCGCCATTTGGCGAAAACGCAACACAAAGTTTTAACTCACCCAACCGATACCGCTGGATGAGTGTTGTCACGAGTAAGGCCACAAGCAGGGGGCGTCTTCCTTCAACTGCTAGAACGCTCATCAACTTGAGCGGAACCTGACTTGACAACCAGGTGGCGTCAGACAAGAGGGGTTTCACATTTCACTTTCACTAGAGGGGAACAACTATGGCGTCCCGAAATTTTTAATTGCGGTTTAGGTTCCTGACTTGAGGCTAGGTCAACATCTGCGTTAGTTGCCATTTCGAGTGGAAAAAACTTCGGGGTGGGCTTTCAAGCAAAAAATGATCGAGCATGCTACAAACATTCTAATTTAAGGTATGTGAAATACGACGAACTTCAACAATTATCATGTTTATTCTACACAATGCCATGTTTTGAGAATGCTGCTGTTCCTCGCAGTCATATCTAAACCCGGTTTCGGCACCGCGTAATTAGTGCCACATGACATTGACAGGCCGGTCAATGTCCTGAGATGGCCTGATCTCGTGTGGTCAGACCATATTTGACCTGAATTGGCCTATCCATGAAATGAGCTCCAAACATTGCACACTTTGGCTAAGGCTGACTTGATCGTATATCAATATATGCATTGTCCCAGCGTTACCTAAGGTCAGGTCACAAGGTCACAAGGTCCGAACCTGGATAGTTCCGAACCTAGTGAACTTCTTTTTTAGAACTGCAGTTCGAATTATTGATGGGGTGGCTTTATGGACCAGCATCCTATTGCTATGCAGTTTGTTGCGTGGATCATGGCATGGCCACCCGATCCGTGAATTCCAGTTCAACGGCAGAACTTTGACCGAGAGCTTAGCATGCCATGAATGGAGGATTTGCCGCGGCGCGGGGGCGGCCGGGGCCAACGGTGCGGCGGGCGCTACGTGTTGTGCGCGCGTGCTGCTGAGCCTGGGGCATTCCAGCACGATTCAACAGGTGATTAACACCCGACCATCTCGGATTCTCTTGAAAATTGGTACCCAGGGTAATCAGGTGCCCAGATTCCGAATCTGAAAGTCTTAGGTTTATCGGAGCAGTGGGTGTTGAGTTGTAGCCTCGGGCAGTTTTTTTTTTAAAGTTTGAATACAGGGTTTTTTGGGACGCCATAACTCCCATAAAACTGAAAGTAACCTAGCAAAATGATATATCGTTAGAATCGTAAAATCACAAGAATTGTTGTGGTGTAGCTCATTGTTGAAAATTTCGAAATTTTGGTCAAAAATGTGTTCACATTTTTTTTATATGTGGCCAGTTAAAATAAATGTGTTTTTTGGGCCGATAATATTGCCTGTGGTATTACTAACTTGCATGCAAAAAATTGGAGATAGGTATTTTTATAAATATTTTTCCCCATTTTTTTATTTCTGCCGTGCAGTGCAAATTTGCTCTTTTGACGCCCTGCGGCCGCAAATATCGTAAGTAGTACAAACATATGACAAGTCAAATTTAAATGCTCCAAATTCCATTGCTTATGAAAAACTCTTTTGACCATTTCAGGAACAAAATTTCGAAATTTTAAAAAAATGAGCTACACCACAACAATTCTTGTGATTTTACGATTCTAACAATATATAATTTCACTAGGTTACGTTCAGTTTTATGGGAGTTATGGCGTCCCAAAGAAACCTTATATTCCAACTTTTCAAAAACTGCCCGAGGCTATAACTCAAAACCCACTGCTCCGACAGACCTAAGACTTTCAGATTCGGAATCTGGGCACCTGATTACCCTGGGTGCCAATTTTCAAGAGAATCCGAGATGGTCGGGTGTTAATTTGCACCCATCACCTGTTGAATCGTGCTGGTGTGGAGTGGCTGAACGCACACTCCACACTGTCTCCATGACATGTTGCCAGAAACGGCGTGTAGAATACGGCTTGTATTTTCAGAGAAGATCCAAGTGAGAGAGATAGAACAGTTTGCATGACATGTTATACACAGTAACAGACGACGTGTCCGAGTGCGGTTCGGCAGCAGCGGCCCAATGATCTCAGCGAGGTCACGGGTGATACTGGCAAGCGGACAGTTGTCTCTGCGCAGGCGCATGCTTTGGCCCGCTACAGGTACCCCCCAGACACGGCGCCGGCAAAGGTGACGTGGCGAACAACATACCGCGCAGGGGTGATCACTGCACGGCCGGAGCGAGTGCGAAGGGCGGGCCGCAGCGCTGGCCCGACGGTTGATGACGGCGGTGGCGACGGTGGTGCGGGCGGCGGATCCAAGTAGGCTGGTTTGACGAGATGTCAGCCAGTGAGTTGGCTGAGGTTGCAGTCAGCCAGTGGGTCGGCTGAGGTTGCTGAGGCAGCCAGTGGGTCGGCTGAGGTTGCTGAGGAAGCCAGTGGGTCGGCTGAGGTCGCTGAGGTTGTTGTAACGTCAGCCAGGACGTTAGACGATGAGACGGCAGCCAGTGGGTCGGCTGAAGTTGCAGTCAGCCAGTGGGTCGGCTGAGGTTGCTGAGGCAGCCAGTGGGTCGGCAGATGAGGCAAATTTGCCGATTGATTTGCCCCCCCCCCAATAACATATGCTATTTTTATGCTGAGAAGAAAGTTAAAGAAAAAAAGAAGAAAAAAACACCATGCGACTTACGTAGCTTAGTTGATGCCAACCAGCACATTTTGTACTGAAATGAAACAGATTTGAATTGGATAGTGGATTGACTCTCCACCCTTTGCTGTAAAATTGACAACTTTGTGGAAAAAAAACAAAGGAGTTGGATTTCCTTCCAATTTGCAAGCACGACTTACATCATAAAAGCAACCTTAATCCTTGGCAACGCGGTACATAGTTTATCGTCGCTTTACCGAGGCTTATTTACTGACGCACCCGACCAGAAATCTGGCATATTCCAAATTCGGTGGAGAAATTCGGCGCACCTGGCAATCGCACTAGTGACGTCACGGCTCAGAACTATGGGCCTGTGGCGGCTGCAGAAGTGACAAACACCTGCTTGTAAGTTATATAACGTCAAAGCCCATCACCAAATGTGTCTGGAGAGACTTGATAGACACTTGCGCGCAATAAATGCCACAAATCGTGGTGGGCGTTTCTCAGAACATCCAAATAAAAAATTCCAGTTACAAAAATTCCAGCGCCTAAAGTCTAAATTTGAGGTTGCAGTCGACAAATGTGACGGAGGTGAGACATTCTAGATGCAATTGCGCGCAGTGTTTAATCCGTAGCCCAATCTCATGTGACGTACTGATTCGTTTTTTGTACTTCGCACTTTCTGATGTATCTGCATATTGGTGTGATTTTAAATAGTGAAAAAATAGCCTGCTGCTATTTAATTCCCAAAGGAACAGTAGTTGAAGAAGTAGGCAGGTAAGCTTGAACAAGAACATCCAAATACAAAATTCCAGTTACAAAAATTCCAGCGCCTAAAGTCCAGTCCATGCCTTTTTCTGATTTGTGCTCAGGGTTTCCATTTTAATATCACATAACTATCACGTATGTCTTCAAGAAGGTCTGTTTTTAGTTTACTTTTATTAATATTTTCACTCCACTGCACCTGGTGCTTTTTCTGTCATGGATTGGGGCACCTAGTGTTGCATTTCCGTCCAGGGGTTGGCACACCTTTTGGTAAATTTACAGCTTAAGGCAATTTCTGATTTCTTGATTTGTTTAGTGCAATGTTTAAGAATGTGATGAACATGATGTTACTGCTCATTTTGGTAAAGTTGTGTTTTAAGGTGTTTTATGAATTCGTAGAATGTATCATTTCAATGCAATGTTTATGAATCTGACCCAAATTATGGGACCACTCATTTTCTATACAAATGCCTACATTTCAGGTTGTGAGCAAAATAACACCAAAAAAGGCTTTGAATTAGGTGTCATAGGATAAGCTATTCTTTTTAAATAAAAAGAAATGCAACATAACCTAACCTAACCTAGCCTACCCTCCCTTTGGAGAAAAACAAAACCAAAACATCAAGTTGTAAAAATTTCAAGCAATGTATTTTTTTACAATAAAAAATGTAACCCAACTTAACATGTTGAAATGTAAAAGAAAATAACATGTTGAAAGTACTATATTTTCAGGAATGTAATCCTGTGCTGATGATATTTTCTGTAATAAATTTGCAAATCAGATCTACATCATTAGTGTTAATAAATATGAAAAATTCATAGAAATGCATACACCGGTTTGTGGACAAGAAGTTATTCTGATGATTTCTGATGTATTGGAACATGACAAATGTTTCATGATAGAAGCAGGCAAAGTTAAAGTACTTATATCTCAATAAATGGTCAGTTCACTAACAAGACAGCAAATTCACTCAAATAGCACTCAAAACACCAGGCGGCCCACTCTTTACAAGTTTAAAATCGATGACAGTGCTTTCTTGAATCATGTTTAAAGCACATGAAGGAAATGTATTGCTGACACTTGTAAGGAACTGATGTGCAATCTGCAATCTACTCTCGATCGTGCAATCTGCGGAAAAAAACACGTTGAGCAGCCGCAGTGGCATATTAAAGGGAAAAGTTCCCCTCCCTAATGTCAGGCACCAATGAAATACTTTCACCCACCGTCATTACTATTCAGGTCTGCTGTGCTCTGATGCTCCATCAATGCCGGTGTGTTTTAGCCTGCATCTGATCGCTGAAGTATTTTTATTTAAGCCGGTGTGTGTTTGTTGGTGTGTGGAGTGAGGAGGAGGGTAACGGTGACGGTGACGGTGACGATAGATCCGAGCCCACTATATGGCACGGCAGTCGCATGCTATTACTCAGAGTTGTTATGTTGACATGTACTGAGCACTGCTCTTTTAATTATGTGACTTCACCAGTTATTGGACGATTTTCCCCGTTGGTGAGGATGCTGAATAAACATAAACATACACATCGTCGAATAAAAATCGGAATTTCTGAGATCCGAAAATATAGTGGGCTAAATCCGACGAGTTTTTTTTTTTTTTTGGGGGGGTCTAGTGCGTTGGCACTTCGGCCCCCCAATGTTTTTCAAAAATCGACACCCCTGGCACCAAATACAACCACCAAAGACAACATATCACCAACTATTGCGCCACACACAACATCCCACTAAACCTCACTACTCTCCTCAACGACGAACATCCAGCACTACACGAACATGTCTTCCACTTTCTCTCTATCACACGCATACTAGAACAACTGTGAAAAAAGGGGAAAAAAACAACAAAAAGAACAAAAACAAAACAAAAGATGGAACGAAAACAAAAAGATGTTACAAAAAAAATGAACAAAATAGCCAAAAAACGAAAAACATGACGCTGATTAAAGAACAACAAAAGAAAAACAAAAATATACCCCAAAACTCAACGTTCTTGCAATGTCTCAACCAAGGCGAAGACCCAACCCCAAACCCCCCACTACACCCCGTACCCCAATCTGGCACCGTCCGGACTGGCGACTCTTCTCAACCGCAACATCTTCGGACTCCGACCAACTCTACTATACTCAACTCTACTCTACTCAGCTCTACTCTACACTACAAGAAGCTACTTCGACACTGCTCAACCAATCAACACCCTCTTCCACCCCTCGACTAATCCTCCTACCATACCCCTCACCCCTTTATACCGCTTAACACCAACACAACAACAACAACCGGAAACAGCCGACATCACCACACGGTGGCAGTGTGTGTGTGTGTGCCTGAGTTTGACCAGCCTGCCACCTTGAGGTGATATCGGCTGTTTAGTTGTTTTATAGATGAGCTGGCAGAATCGGTCTGGACGGTGCCGTTTAGGGGTGTAGAGGGATAGCAGTGGTCATCGCCGTTGGTTTGAACAATGCAAGAAGATATTGATACATGCACATGCGTATGTTTTCGGCCTTTTTGGAGTGTCTGTATTATCTTTTTTTCTTTTTCTTTTTCTCCTGGTTTGGGCCGTGTTTGTTTTGTTTTTTTCTTTTCTTTTCTTTTGTGCTTTTGTCATTTCTTTGTTTTGTTTTGTTTTGTTTTTTGTTTTTTTTCCTTCCTTTTTTTCCACATCATGGGTAGACTTGGGCGGGTCAAGGTGATAGGATGTGTTTGGGACGTTCAGTGTTTGGAAGATTTGGCGCGAGTATGTGGTTTGTGCTTGGTAGATGTGGTGTTTGTTTTGTTGTATGCTCTTGTGGCGGGTGCATGGGTGATGACTGCGATGTTGTCTGAACTGTCGTCTTCTGAGTCGGTGTGTGTCTCGATTTCGAACTGTAGGTTCTTACGGACTGCGTAGGGTGTTAGTGAGTGGTGGGATGTGCCTGGTAGTGGCAATGTATTGTGCGTTTCACGTTCTGGTACTGGTGGTAGTGCTTGTGTTGGGTGTGTGGGTGAATAGTGTCTGGGTTTGTGTTGTTTTGTTGCCTTGGTATGGGGTCGGATAATGATGGCTGGGTCGGTTTGTGTTTCTTTGGAGGGTGGTGGGGTGTGAGATGTCTGTGTTTGTGTGGATTGGATGTCCGTGTAGTGTTGTTGGATGTTCTGCGTCGACTGCGGGCCGTTGACCCACGACCTTGCCCGCGGCAGGGCCCAGCCCTCGAGGTGGACAAGGCGGAGAATTTCTTTCTCCCTTGTCCACCGAGGGCAGGCCCTGTCCCGGGAGGTGTGGCCTCCGCCACAGCCGACGCAGCGTTGTGTGTTGCTGGTGCATGTGTTGCTGTCATGTTGTTCTGCGCAGTTTGCGCAGGTGGGTTCTGTGTCGTGGCACCCCCCCCCCCCCTTCGAGTGCCCGTACCGCTGGCAGAACTGGCAGCGTCGAGGGAGGGGTGCGCGTGCCGTGACGTGATAGGCTGGCCAAATTCATACACATACACACACATGTCTCTGCGCAGGCGCATGCTTTGGCCCGCTACACTGGAATGCCCCTGCTGGGTTTGCCTCTGCGTTGGCGTGCCCGGGGCCATGTGGCGGTGACCTCAGGACGCCTTGGCAGTGGCGCTACAGTTCGGCCCGGGACGAGATGGCGCGAGGCTATGGGTGTCTGCTGGAGACGACCAACCGCTGGACGCTGGCTAGACCGAGGTGGACTGGTCTGGCTCATCGGATCTTCCAGCTTCCTTCGTCAAGGTAAGTTCTGCGCTGTTCATGGCTTGCTGTGCCTGTTTTCTAAATTGTGTGGCGAATTTGTTATGCGTACTTTATTTGTCAGTATAATGGAGTCTAAGGAAAGTGTGCAGTCTCGTGTCCGGCCTGGGGTTTGTCGATGTCGGCACCCAGTGGCGTCGCCACGGAATTCTTCCAGGGGGGCAAGGTCGAAAGGGGGCCTCCTGTTACCCGAAAGGGAGCCTCCATTGTGTTAGGGTCTCATATTGTTTTTAGGCTCTTATACTATGGTTCGAGGATGGGGAACATGATTTCATATTGGTTTTTTGTTTGTTCTTGGCATGGTGCATCATTTACTCAAAACGCAATAGCACTAATCATTTTGGCTGAAAACTGGGCCATACCAGGGTATAAATAAGTAATATTTCGATAAATGCATAAGTGCCAAAACAAACCATCGTCTCAATGCTTTCTCGAATCTTCCCGCTGGCCTCTAGATTGAAGCGAGCTGGCGGGGCTGGTGCTAAGCATATCTTACAGATATCTGCCATTGATCAACCCACTTTTAAGTCCTCCAAGTCTAACTGAATATAGCTAGATTCATCACTACTGTTATTTATTCCCATCAGCTTGATGTCATAAGCAAAGCTTGAACGACCATTTCTCAGTCCAAGGACGACAATTTCGTAAAGGTGACAACGAGAAGTGGATTCATTAGTTTTTTTAGCGTCATCTTAGGAATTTGTTTATTTTTATAACATTTGGTGCTGGCTGCAAGGCAACTGTCACACGAGCTAAAATATATCCTCAGCGAATAAATTCGCGGCAAGAACAAGCATGGAACACCAATGCATAAATGACAATGCAACAATGCAACAATGCAACAATGTCAGTACATACATAATCCAAGCCTTCACATTCCACGCCGTCACGCCCATCGTTTTCGCTGTGCTGTGCCGTTTTGTAAATGACGTTGAGAAGGTATGGAAGCTGGGAAGCTCTAATCATGCAGGCTGTTAGTTAGTTAGTTAGTTATTGTGGTTTAGGGGCGCATCGCATGCAGGCTGTAATAACAGAAAAGAAGTTTGTTGGAAGAAAATGCATTTAAAAACATCATTCATCCCATTTCATATGGGGCATGGATGTTGTATTGCATGCTTATGAGGGGTAATTTGTCCCCTCAATGTTGGCTTTTCCCCATGGGCGTATGTTTCGGAAAATTATTGAGGGACCAGTGGAGTACCTATATTTGCGTTAAGCAGGAGGGGGCAAAGGGATTTGCAGGGGGGGGGAGGGCACCTACGCCCATTAAAAAAGTCCTTGGATTTCGACCGCTATTTTGTCGAAGGGTACATTTCGAAATAATATAATTAGTCATCAACTAAATTGTCCTGTGGAGGGGCCTAATCTACCACTATGGTTTCTGATTAGTCTGATTTCAACCCTAACTCCACCACTCAGTTCTAAGGTTTTCTTTTGGTATCCCTTGATAAGTTACTTCACACTGCTGAAATTACACCTATACCACAAACCCGGATCGGTATCCCACAAAATCAAGCTGGAGCCCTCCAAAAAGAAGAGATTCCAGCAAATAAATGTCAGGGTCAGGAAAATGGCTCTGTTGCACCGAACATTTTTTTGTGCAAGATGCCTTCAAAAATTGCGTATGACTCCGAAAAGCATACCGGATCTCGAAAAATCGAGGTGGGATACATGGCGTCAGAGGTTAGAAAAATCAGGCTGGGATTCGGACTTTTAATAAAAAAACAGAAAAGATCCACAAAAATCGCGTTGAGCCCAGAAAGCTGGCGTTGGGTCTCCGGAACCACGTGCCTGGGCGCGATAAGTCGCGCTGGGACCCAGAAAAAAATACACTGCAAGCTCGCAAGGTGCACAGGGGCCATGAGAACGCACAAGGGCCTGGAAAAGAGGATGGGGCCACGAAAGGCAACATGGTTCGAAAACGTTCAAAACGACCGGAAGCTAAATAAACACATTGGGATCTTCGAAAACGCCCCGACACGTAAAAAATACTCGGTGCACAAAAAAACGCAACAAAGCCCTAAAACGAGCAGGGTTTAGAAGATGTATTAGGCCCATAACTTCAAAGTAAAATGTATTACCCACCACTTTAAAATACAAAATTTTACAATTTCAGGCATTGCAGTTCATAGCACCCGGTCGCCACGACGGCAACGTGAGTGCACGTGCACACCCATTTTTCGTATTCGGTGCATTCGCCACACTTCGTGCGATGCTATGGTTTCTGCTAGGCCTTCTGCGTTTTGCTAATTGCTGCCACATGGTAGACTTGCACCATATTTGGCGTGATTGAATGATTCGCCTGGGCGTTCGCTTCGATAAGTCGATTGATTAAATTCGATCATTAGTTTCCTACTTCCCACATTTTCTGGTAGCTATGAAATGCGGTTGCCGCTGAGCTTTGATGCACTTCATATCCTTGCTGCTATCCTCCCAGATTGGATACCGAACCGAGGCCAAGCCTCGGCGTTTTTTTTACCCGTTGCGTCTTTCTTGGTCTATGATTGTGTATTATGGCTCCAATCCATTTTTGTTAGGGGCCTAAAGCATTTTCGAACCCCCTGCTCGTTTTAGGGTTTGTTGAATTTTTGTACACCGAGGATTTTGACGTGTCAGAGCGTTTTCGAAGATCCCGATGTGTTTATTTAGCGCCGGTCTTTTTGTTTGTTTTGGAACCATGTTGCCTTTTGCGGCCCCAGCCACCTTTTCAGGCTATTGTGCGTTATCATGACCCTTGTGTGCCTTGAGAGCTTTCGGTGTATTTTTTAGACCTCTCGGTATGTATATTTATGGCTGCAACGCTTGTGTTAAGGCCCTGTCGCTTCTTGTGAGACTGTGCGCTTTGGAGGGTCAGTTGTATTTTCGGCCCCCGTTGTGCTCTCAGGGTCCCGATGTGTTTATTTTGGGCTTCTGACGCACACTTGTGGGGCCCAAGTACAATTTTGGGGCTTCGGTACGATGTTTCTAGGTCCCAGAGTGGCTTATCGCACCCAGGCGCGTGGTTTCGGAGACCCAACCCCAGTTTTCTGGGCTCAACACGATTTTGTGAAACTTTTCTGATTTTTTTTAAAGTCCGAATCCCGGCCTGATTTCTCCAGCACTTGGCGCCATATTTTTGTATCCCACCTCGATTGTTCGATATCCGGTTTGTTTTTCGGTGCCGTACGCAATTTGTGAAGGCATCTGATAATATGTTCGGTGCTCCAGAGCCATTTTTTTTACCTGGGCATTTAGTTGTTGGAATCCATCCTTATTTTGGAGGGCTCCAGCTTGATTTGTGTCTGTTTGTGGTCACACTGTGCTTACGTGTGGCCCTAGACGGCAATTTTGTAGAGCCTCGACGGGACTACCGATGGGAATTGTGGGTCCCAAGCGCGATATTTGGGGGGGCCCGGTTCGAGTTTGTGCGACGCGTTGTATTTAGCTGTAGCCCCAACGCGATTTTGGCGGTTCCTGTCGCAATTTTTCGGGCCTCGGAGCGAGTTTTCCGGGGCTCGCCGTATTTATTTGGAGACCCATACGCGAATTCTGGTGGACCGACGCGAATTTTGGTGGCCCCAGCCCGATTTTTGAGGCCCCGACACGATTCTTGGGAGCTTATCCCTCTCAGGATGGAGGGGGCATTTGCCCCTTTGGTATAGCACTGCGGCCACTGAAGGAGTTTTTTTCCGTCCCAGAGTGACATTCCGGTTAAAATTGATTTTTGGGGCAGCTGCAACTTTTGGGGCCCCGACACGACCTTCTGGGCCTCCAGTGTGATTTTCAAGGGCTGCGACGCGACTTTTTTGGGTCCAATGTGATCTTTTGGGCCCCGACGTCATTTTCTTGGATCCCTAGCGCGAGCTATAGCGGCCTCGACACTTTTTTGGGTCCAATGCGTTTTGGATGGTTTTGGCGTCATTGTTGGGCCCCCAGAGTGATTATTCATGTCCGGATTGTTCTTCGTTGCTCCGGCTTCATTTGTTTTGGTCCCAATGAGACTGTTGGGGCACGGTACGACCTGTCGTGCCCCTGGCATGATTTTCGTGGTCCGCGCGTGAATTTTTGGTACCCCAGGCTCAGCGTAATTTGCGGGGGCCCCGGCCGGATCTTTTGGGGCCCATATCGTGATTTTAAAATACCCAGACTCGACTCTTACTATTTCTTAGGGGGTTCTTCTTGCAAATTATAGGCCTCCTGTCGCGTCGTCTCATTTCCTAGAGCCTTTTTACCGGTTTTCGATGTCTCCTTGTGTGTCCTACCCTCCTCCATATTCAATGGTCCTCCTCTCCCGTCTTGGAGGGCCTCCTCTTGCATTCTGGGGCCCCTTTAACATGGCATGGAGCTTCCTCTCATCTTCGAGGGGCATTTTCTACCAAATTAGGGGCCTCTTGCCACGCCTCGTGTGCCTCCTCCTTTATCCTAGCAAAGCCTTACCCGTCTTGAGGATCTTCAATTTTGGAAACCTCACCTCCTTCCATACCTGCTATCACTCCCATCTCAAGGGCCTCCTCTCATTTCCTGGGAACTCTTTCCGGTCTTCGGGACCTCATTTGGTCCTAGAGACCTACTCCTTCCCGAGTCCGGCAGGTGCCTCATTTCTCTTCTAGAGGCCTTCTTTTTCAAATTAGGGGCCTCCTCTCACGTCTTGGGGGGCCTCCTGCTCGGCGTTCTCCTGCTCTGCGCTCTGGATTCGATCTTTACCCATCTTAGGGGTGGTCTCTTATCTCCTGGTGGACTCCTCTTCTCTCCCAGGCGCCGCCTCTGCTAAATTACTGGCAACCTTTCCTATCTTAGTGGCCTTGTTATTTCCCGGGGGCCTTCTTAGCCGTCTTCGAGCCTTCTTTTCCGCTTGGGAGCCATCTCTCTTATCCAATGGCCTTTCTCTCCTATTTTAGGGGCCTCCTCGTTCATCATGGGGTCTCGTTTCCAATCTTGTGTCGTTCTCTTCCGAATTAGGTGCCTCCTGCCACGTTTCTGGATCATCCTTTTCTATCTCGGTGGAACCTCACTCGTTTGGGGCCTGCTTTTGCGTCTCCGAAACCTCATCTCATATCTTCCTTCCTGTTCCGTCTTAGGGCCTCCTCTCATATTCTGGGGCCTCCTTTCCGGTGTTGGAGCCTCTTTTGCAATCCTGGTTGCCTCCGTGCCATTTTTGACACTCTCTTGATTTCTGGGGACTCCTACCCTCTCCTAGGTGACTCCTTTTTCAAATTAGGGGCCTCCTCTCACGTCATGGAGGCCTCCTTATCTGTGTCTGGAGCCTCATTATCCTCTTAGCAGGGTGCTTTTGCGTCCTAGTCCTAGATCTTCTCTTCCAGGTTCCTCCTCTTCCAAAATATGGGCCTCATCTGGCTGGTCTCGGTGGCCTGCTCTCATTCCTGCGGAAACCTTCTTACCCGTCTTGGGGCCCCTATTGCGTCCGGAGAAGTCTGCCCTATCAGGTCTTAATTTTATATTGCAGGGGCATCCTCTTCCATCTTGGGGGCCTCATTTTCCAACTTAAGAATATCCTGCCACCCATCGGAAGCCTTTTCGTCTAACCTCGGTGGCTTCTTGCCCGTCTCGGTGGCATCCTTTCCGTCCTGAGGACCTCCTTTTCGTGCTGGGGTCTCCTTTTCGTCCTGGGGCCTCCTTTTCGTCCTGGGGGCTACCTTCCTATCTCTGTTCTCTGTTCTACGTCTAGTCCTACGCCCTTTTCGTCCTTGGGTGCATCCTTTTCGTTCTAGGGGCCTCCTTTTCGTCCTGGGGGCCTCCTCCCAATCTCTGTTCTACGTCTTGGGGCATCCTTGCGTTATGGGGCATCCTTTTCGTCCTCGGGGCCTCCTTTTCGTCCTGGGGGCCACCTCACAATCTGTTCTACGTCTTAGGGGCATCCTTTTCGTCCTGGGGGCCTCCTTTTCGTCCTGGGGGCCTCCTTTTCGTCCTGGGGGCCTCCTTTTCGTCCTGGGGCCTCCTTTTCGTCCTGGGGGGCCTCCTTTTCGTCCTGGGGGCTTCCTTCCAATCTCTGTTCTACGTCTTGGGGCCTCCTTTTCGTCCTTGGGTGCATCCTTTTCGTCATGGGGGTCTCCTTTTCGTCCCGGGGGGCCTCCTTTTCGTCCTGGGGGCCTCCTCCCAATCTCTGTTCTTCGTCTTGAGGCCTCCTTTTCGTCATGGGGGCCTCCTCCCAATATCTGTTCTACGTCTTGGGGCCTCTTTTTCGTCCTGGGGGCCTCCTCCTTTCGTTCCGGGGGGGCTTCCTTTTCGTCCTGGGGCCTCCTCCCAATCTCTGTTCTACGTCTTGAGGCCTCCTTTTCGTCATGGGGGCCTCCTCCCAATCTCTGTTCTACGTCTTGGGGCCTCTTTTTCGTCATGGGGGCCTCCTTTTCGTCATGGGGCATCCTTTTCGTCCTGGGGGCCTCCTCCCAATCTCTGTTCTACGTCTCTTATAGAGACCTGATTATATTTCCTGGTGGCCTCGTCAGTTTTGAGGCCTCATTGACAGTATGATATTCTGTCCCGTCGGCCTCCTTGCTCACCTTTTTTGCTGTGCATTTGCGGATAGGGGCCTCCTCAAATTTCAGGGTGGGGTGGGGCGGCGCCCCCCCTGTTTCACGGCAGGGGGGGGCGACTGCCCCCCCCCGCCCCCCCGGTGGCGACGCCCTTGTCGGCACCTAAATTTTCTGGAGAGGGTTCTTTCGGCAGATCTGTGGCTGATCTAGACAATTAATATATTTACAGAATTTCGATGATGACATCAGGGCTCGTTTCTTTCCCCTGTGCTTGTCCAGGGTGGCACTGGACGCGTATTATTCGCTCCCGGCAGAACAAAAACGGTCTACATGGGGCCTGGCTGTCGCGGAGCTGCGAGAACTGTTTGAACGGCCATGTGCGCTGGACGCGCACGCTCAACTAAAGCGATTACGTTTCGAGCCTAATGAGCCTCGAGGTATTTGTGATCGGATTCAAAAAGTTAGTGAGACAGGCATAGCCTGACCGTGACAGCGATGTGGTTTATTTCAACTCATTTCTGGGGACTCTGCCAGAGCGGTACCAAGCCGAGTTGATCGCACGCGGCGTGGATAATTTTGCGGGCGCCATGGTCAAAACCCGTAACGTGATACGTGCACACCCGACCACTTCCGTGGTCGGGTGAGTAGTCCGTCAGGCAGGTTGAGCAGGGGTAAAAAAATGCCGAAGCTGTCACCGACGAACCTGTGAGCTGTCTCAAATTATTTGCATATATGGTTAATAAAACAAGTTCCTCACACGCTTGCTTCGCCGTGTTGAAAAAGCATGTTTGAACCTCATTGCAGTTGATACATATTTCAGCTAGAAATTGGAGAGTAGCACTTGTTATGTTTCGAATCGTGAGTTTTGTCACCATCAAATCCACCAAATATTTTGGGGGGGCCGCCGCTGGAGGCGGCAATAACATACAAAGTAAAGCATACAAAGTTGTAAGTAAGCAAGTAGCATACAAAGTTCTTATAATATAGCATACAAAGTAACATTCAAAACAAAGAAAAAATATGTAACATAACCTAACCTAGCCTAACTTTCCATGCAATACAAATTATCTGTTAAAAATGGATAATTTGCAAACAATTATTTTCTTTAAAAAAAATTGAAAAGCAAAAAACCTAACCAAATCTAGCTTAACCCAGCCTAAACTGTTTTTGAACAAAGAATACTTCAATATTTTTTTTTTATTGCCCATTTTTTCCCAAAACGCATCACATAACAAAAGCCTAACCTAACCTAACTTAACGAAAACTAACCCCTTTGTATGTTTTATGAAGTAGAATTTGTGCAAAACTTGTCTTGTGGTTACCTTAAACTGCAATAATACTAGTTTGGTTAGGTTAGTTTTGGTTTCATAAGCTGGAAGTGTTAAAAAAAACAATCAAATTATAAAAACAAGATTGGAAACTGTTTTTCTTTCAAAGCATATTATGTTAGGTTTCATTAGGTTGTGTTAAGTTTTTATAAGTTGGGTAATTTAAAGAAAACATATTGTTTGAAATTTTCCCGTTTCCTTCCTTGATTTTTGTATTCCAAGGGAGGTCGGGTTATGTTTAATTGTTATTTATATTTTTTTAAGCATTCACTTTTTGACTGTTACCTAACTCAAAGCTTCTTTTTAGTGTTATTTTGCTTCCAAACAGAAAAACAAGCATTCGCACAGAAAATGGATGGTCCCATCATCTTGGTCACCTTCACAACTATTGCACTGAAAAAATAAGGTCCAAGAATTAAAAAAAACACCTTCCAAGCACAAATTTACCATGTTGTCTTGGCTGGCTTAAGGGTAACTGCATGAATAAGAGTTCATCTAAAATTGCCAACATATTTGTCTAGGTGTCATGGATGGCAAAAATGTTGCTGAATTCCAATTGGCCACAAATAACCGTTAGGCTTCAGACGCAATGTTACTGCGGACATCGAGGGGATCTCCAGTAAAGAAAGAAAACGGGTGCCATTCAAGAACTCTGAAACATGCGCCCCCGACAAGCGGTCCCGGATGCTCACTAGTGTGTGCGCGAAGAATATAGTTACGATTTGTGAGACTCTGTCTCCATAAAATATGATGCGAAGTGCATTTATGAAAGTTAGCTTGCATTCAGAAGTCAATTTTATAGCGACTTGCAGTGACCTATTGCGCATATTGTTGCTTTCCGTATTTCCTTTTTGAACTATTTTCTACCATAGACGGCCGGCCGCCGGCCGCCTCCGGCCCGTCACCAACCGCCCGCCATTCTAACATGGCTGGGCGCGGGATTCCTATTCCCTGAATGTTAATGGGCCCCAACGCCAAAGTTACAGGCAGATTTTCATATTTGAAACGGTAAACGATGTGCCTGGCATGAGTTCCGCCACCATTAGAGTTGAGGCCGACAGATTTTGGCGAAATTGTTTAAGAACATTACTCTTATGGGCGTTGAAGGGAAAGAATGCATCTACAACCGTGAATTTCTCCTACACCATTTTGGCGTGTCAGAGCCCATGTTGCTTAGTATTGTTGAAGGGCGGAACTTTACTTTCTATCGTGCCACCGCTCGGCGGTCCTACGGATCCTCTAGGCAGCAACCGTCGGCGCTTGACATGCATCGAGCCATGCCAGAACGTCAATAATGTCACAAAGCTTCATGTCTAAAGGTAGAAAGTGACAGGGTTAGACATCTATAAAAGTAGTCAAGTATGGCATCAGAGGGCAGCTGATTTTATGCCGGTTTATTTGAGACCATTGGAAATTAATTCGGTAATGTAGAACATCTGATATACAATATAAAGTGATACAATGTGATAATTTGGGACACAAATTCTGGAATTTAGTGCAAAAGTGACAGGGTTAAACCTTCATGGAAGTTATTCAAGATGATATAAAAATGTAGCACGTTCGATTTTCGTTTAGTTAAGAACATTGGAAATTGTCAGGACGTCACACAGAAGATGTATGACACGTGTTTATCACAAGATGCTGAGTGGCCAAATGCTCCCATTACACTTTAAGGGCAAAGTGACAGGGTGAAATGATTTGATAATAAAACGAACTGCACATCATAAGAGAGCTTGTTTCAATGTTGTTCAGATTGGACCATTGGAAATTACTTGCACCTCGTCTAGAAACCAGAATATAGCATTAGTAAAAGCAAGCCCACTCTGGTGGTGTTCCTTCACAAACCGACCACCAGAGCGGCGCCACCGGTATTATGTCCGCTTATGACGCCGAACGCAATGATGCAGTTGTGAAGGATGTGATAACAATACACAATACATTTTGTCGTTACAGCAGCACACAAATATTATGATTTAGTAGGAATACACATAACAAGCGCTTTCGGCCCTTGCTCCGCTGCGGCAAGATACATTTTGGTTCGAAAAACGTATTCGTTGCGATTCATTTGATGTTGGATTCATATGAATCGGTCTAATGGTTCGACAGCTATGCCTATTTTAGTGTAACATTGGTTCTTTTCTCATCATTCATTCATACATCAAGCGAAGTCCCGTATGCTTCGCTGAGCGAAAGACTGCAAGCGCCTTCGGCCCTTGCTTCGCTGCGTTAAGACAAACAATTTGAAACTCGGCACAGCTCATCACACATCGATTGTCTGTCGCGTGTGAAAATTTCAGCACGTGCGACCCATCGTCGAACCTACACAGGATGGCACTCGACGCAAGGACAAAAGACGACTGACAGACTGACAGACAGACAAACAAACAAACAAACTTTAATTGCCATACCCCATCAATTGCCAAACCCCGTCAATTGTCATACCCCGTCAATTGTCATACCCCGTCAATTGTCATACCCCGTCAATTGCCTACTCATTGCCACCCCGTAAATTGCCATACCGCGTCAATTTCCATACCCCGTCAATCGTCGGACCCTATTGTCATACCCCGTCAATTGCCGTACTCCGGCAATTGCCGGACCCCGTCAATTGCCATACCCCGCCAATTGCCATACCGCGTCAATTTCCATACCCCGTCAATCGTCGGACCCGTCAATTGCCATATCCCGTCAATTGCCATACCCCGGCAATTGCCGTACCTCGTCAATTGCCATAACCCGTGAATTGTCGGACCCGTCAATTGCCATACCCCGTCAATTGTCATACCCGTCAATTGCCATACCCGTCAATTGCCATACCCCGTCAATTGCCATACCCCGTCAATTGCCATTACCCCGTCAATTGCCATACCCAGTCAATTGCCATACCCAGTCAATTGCCATACCCCGTCAATTGCCATACCCCGTCAATTGCCATACCCCGTCAATTGCCAAACCCCGTCAATTGCCACACCCCGTCAATTGCCACACCCCGTCAATTGCCATACCCCGTCAATTGCCATACCCCGTCAATTGCCATACCCCGTCAATTGCCATACCCCGTCAATTGCCATACCTCAATTGCCATACCCGTCAATTGTGGGGCCCGTCATTACCCCGTCAATTGCCATACCCCGTCAATTGCCATACCCCGTCAATTGCCATACCCCGTCAATTGCCATACCCCGTCAATTGCCATACCCCGTCAATTGCCATACCCCGTCAATTGCCATACCCCGTCAATTGCCATACCCCGTCAATTGCCATACCCCGTCAATTGCCATACCCCGTCAATTGCCATACCCCGTCAATTGCCATACCCCGTCAATTGCCATACCCCGTCAATTGCCATCAATTCCCCGTCAATTGCCATACCCCGTCAATTGCCATACCCCGTCAATTGCCATACCCCGTCAATTGCCATACCCCGTCAATTGCCATACCCCGTCAATTGCCATACCCCGTCAATTGCCATACCCCGTCAATTGCCATACCCCGTCAATTGCCATACCCCGTCAATTGCCATACCCCGTCAATTGCCATACCCCGTCAATTGCCATACCCCGTCAATTGCCATACCCCGTCAATTGCCATACCCCGTCAATTGCCATACCCCGTCAATTGCCATACCCCGTCAATTGCCATACCCCGTCAATTGCCATACCCCGTCAATTGCCATACCCCGTCAATTGCCATACCCCGTCAATTGCCATACCCCGTCAATTGCCATACCCCGTCAATTGCCATACCCCGTCAATTGCCGGACCCGTCGTCAATTGCCATACCCCGTCAATTGCCATACCCCGTCAATTGCCATACCCCGTCAATTGCCATACCCCTGTCAATTGCCATACCCCGTCAATTGCCAAACCCCGTCAATTGCCGGACCCCGTCAATTGTCAATTGCCACCCCGTCAATTGCCATACCCCGTCAATTGCCGGACCCCGTAAATTACCCCGTCAATTGCCATACCCCGTCAATTGCCATACCCCGTCAATTGCCATACCCCGTCAATTGCCGGACCCCGTCAATTGCCATACCCCGTCAATTGCCATACCCCGTCAATTGCCATACCCCGTCAATTGCCATACCCCGTCAATTGCCATACCCCGTCAATTGCCATACCCCGTCAATTGCCATACCCCGTCAATTGCCATACCCCGTCAATTGCTGAACCCCGTCAATTGCCATACCCCGTCAATGGCCGTACGCCGTAACATGCCTTACTCCGTCAATTGCCATACCCCGTGAATTACCCTACCCCGGCAATTGCCATACCCCGTCAATTGCCGGACCGGTGAATTGCCATACGCCGTCAATTGCTAAACCTCGTCAATTGCCATAACCCGTGAATTGCCATACCCAGTCAATTGTGTGGCCCGTCAGTTTCCATACCCGTCAGTTTCCATACCCGTCAGTTTCCATACCCGTCAGTTTCCATACCCGTCAGTTTCCATACCCCGTCAATTGCCATACCCCGTCAATTGCCATACCCCGTCAATTGCCATGGCCATACGCCGTGAAATGCCTTACGCCGTCAAATGCCGTCAAATGCGAAAAGAGAAAATGACATTTGCAGGCATGTCGGTGAAGGGTCATTAATGATGTTAAATAGAACTGGTGATATGCAGCTCCCCTGTGGCAATCCATTGTTCATAACATAACATAACATATATATATATATATATATATATATATATATATATATATATATATATATATATATGTATGGTGTGTGTTGTGTTGTGGAATGGTGATGTACAGCGTGTATGTACCATCGTGCGTCAAATGCATGTGTCCAGAGGAAGGGGGTGGTGTGAAAGTTTTGTCCGGTGATCTTTCAAAATCGAAGTATTTGTTTGACGCAATTGCTGTGTGACGTGCTCTCAAACTGAAGAAAGCTTTAAAATAAAGAGAAACGTCTTTATCAGCTGATGTTAAGTTAACTAATAGTACAGAGAGATAGCTGAATATTGTATATATATATATATATATATATATATATATATATATATATATATATATATACATAAGTGGCACAATGATAAATACTATATTTTCACCAACAAGCACATCACCAACGTTTCGGCCAAAGGCCTTCTTCAGGGTGACACAATTACCAAATCTAACAACTTTAAGCAAGCAATCACGCACTCTAATTCCTGTGCTCAAAACGTGACGCGCATCGCAGCCTCTTGCTGGGCTGACGAACAATATAGTGCGAAACACTGCGTCAATGACGAAGGGCGACACAACGGAATACACAAAGCCATGGATGGCACTCGAGAATGCCAGATCCCATATCACTGGCATCGCGCTATGTGTGTGTGTGTGTGTGTATGTTTGTGTGTGTAGGTGTTGGTTAAACTCTCTAGCCCGGGTCCGATGTCCGCTGCACCTCCACCACATCGTCCCGCACCAGATACGCTATCACGCTGGCAAGCTTAACAAATCCAGGTTAACTATTGATGCAATCCTCGGTATCGATAAATGCGGCCTCTACAGCCTTCCTCCTAAACTTGTCCTTTAATTGGGTTATTTCATAGGCACCATCATCAAGTCATAAAGTCATAAAGTGCTAAGGCTTAATAAGAGCCACAGGGGCCCATCTGGGTTAAGCTTATCTGGAAAAGGTACTAGAAATGTACATACTCTCACCCCAATCAATCCATTACTTCAAGTTCCTAGGAAGCTCTATATCGCAGCCTATCTAGCACCAATTCACTTGCTATTGCATAACACTCCCATTGTGCTACTGTATTTTTTTTTTTTTTTTTCCCTAAATCTTTAGCTGAGGCAAAGTGCCATCTGCTAGAGATTGCTACGTTAAAGAAGGAGTTACGTTAATCCGGCTTATGTGACATCCGGTTATATCAACTAGTCAAGAAAGGAGAGACGCCGTCAAACAAGAAATATGGCGTAGAGACTAAACACGCATGTCATACAGGTACATATACATACATACAGACACTCATGACAATGGAAGGACATTTGGAGGGTGGGCAGCATCGTAACCTCCGGAGAGGCTCCACTGCCCACCTGCGACCTGAAAAGCGAAGCGGAGGCCCGACGCCCAGGGCGAGTCGTGGGCGTCGGGCCCGACCTTGTGTGTGTAAGTGTATGTTTTAAGTTAAAGCCTGGAAACCCCTAAAAGGGGGAAAACCAGGCTGCTTGGAAAGCCCGAGGGTAAAAAACCAAGCGCAATTGAAAAGGAAGTCCGTCCGTATTAGCCAAATTGGATCGGATCCTGTCTACCTAGTGTGAGATAACCTATATGTATGTGTTTTGCGACGACGGAGAGGAAGAGATGTGGAGCGGAGTCATACAGCCAGTACGGAGTGTGGCGCGTGTCTTATATCTTTTATCAGGCTAGCTTGGAAAAGGAAAATGCGACGGAGGCTTTATATCAGTTCGGAGAGCTTGGTGTCCTGGAGGAAGCGAAAGAGTAAATCAAGTAGTTCTGGGTGGTCATTCCCGAGGAGAGCTTGAAGCGAAAGTTGTGAGTGGATCTTGGCGACATATTGCATGATATAGCGACGGTGAAGAGCATATGCTGGACAGTCAAGTAAGATATGAGTTACAGTAAGGCGTACGTGACATGTGTTACAAAGTGGAAGGCGGTGAGGTCTATTAAAAATATAATTGTGTCAAATCGGTGTGGCCCAGGCGAAGTCTGGCGAGTACCAGCTCGTTCAGACGGGTGTGCTGGTTGGAGGAGGGCCAGCTGGAGAGTGTGGGCTTGATGGTGTGTAGGTGTGTGGTGTTGTGTGACCAGCAGGCCTGAATATACTTTTTGAACAGATTATTTGTGAGGGATAAAAGATCTCCGGGGGGTACTGGGGCTCCGTTGTTATCGGGGAGGTCGATCGCCGCGCGGGCGAGACCATCAACCCGTTCATTTCCCGGGATGCCCCTATGTCCAGGGATCCAGAGCAGTGTGAGTGGAAGGTGTGCGTGGTTGGCATTGTAGAGGTGTCGGATGTCGTGGAGCGTGGGGTGTGTGGTGTTGTGTATTGAGGCGAGGGCGTCCACGGAGGATCGTGAGTCAGTGCATATTGTAGTAGGGGTAGTAATGCGTTGCGCAATGATGTGTTGTAGGCAAGTGAGTATGGCGACTAGTTCTGCTGTGTAAACCGAATGGTGAAGTGTTAATTTGGTTTGACCAGTGTCGGGCCCACCGCACCAGGCGGCTCCCGTACCATTGCTGGTACGTGAGCCGTCCGTGTAGAAGGTGTGTTGTGGGTGGGCCTCTTGATATTCAAAAAATCTAATTTGGACTTCGATGGGGGTGAGCAGGTTTTTGTTTTCCCGAAAGAGATACTCAAGTTTGGGGTGTTTCATGTGCCAAAACGGGATTAGAGGAGGCAATTTGTCGGGGATTACGTTGGGGAATTTGAGTGCGAATGTGAGGACATGGTCTAAATGTATGGCAATATTGTATTTGTTCCTATTATATGTACGTCGAACGGGAGGATTAGAGAGTGCGAGGGTGGCAGGGTGGTTGTGTTGTGTTGTGGTGCGAAAGTGGTATCTGACTAGTTGAAGTATTCTGCGGTGTTGTAAGCTGGGGAGGTGGGCCTCAGCCCGGAGACTAGTGATGGGCGTGGTGCGGTGTGCTCCGGTGATGAGGCGAATTGCGTTATTCTGTATGCGTTCAAGTGTTGTGATGTGTGAAGGGGATATATTATCGAAGATAAACGCATTGTATTCCAGGATTGAGCGAATCAGAGTAATATACATTGTGTTGAGTGTGGCCCTGTCTGCACCCCAGTCGCGACCGGAGATGCAGCGCAGGAGATTTAGACGTTTTGCGCAACGTTGTTTTAGATAAGCAATATGGGGGCCGAAACAAAGACTTTTGTCTAGTACGATGCCAAGATAGGTGAAGGTGGTTTGGTGAGGGATAATTTGGTCGCGGTAACGGAGTGGTGTAAGAGGTGGAATGTACGTGGTGAGCCGGGAGAAAAGCATTGTGACTGATTTGGTGGGGGAGATTTGCAGTCCCCAGAGGGAGCACCAGGAATCAATTTGATTCATGGCGCGCTGCATTATATGATTTGCATTGTCTGCCGATGGGTGCGTGCACCATATGGCCAAATCATCGGCGTAAATGGAGTATTTTAGACAGGGGGCTATGTGATGGAGGTCAGCGAGCGCATCGTTAATCATGATAAGAAAGAGTGTGGGGGATAGCACGCTGCCTTGTGGGACGCCTTGATCTAATTTTTTGGACCGAGAATGGATATTGCCGCAGCGGACGGTGAATGTTCTATTAGCGAGAAAGTTGGTGATAAATTTTGCCATTCTGCCTAGGATGCCAATACGATGTAATTTGATTCGGAGTGCCGAGCTGTGTACTTTATTGAATGCGGATTTTAAATCGAGAAAGAGTGCCACGGTTTCATGTTTTTTCATGAAACCGCGCTGAATCGAGTCAACTAATAGAATAAGGTTGTCAGTGGTGCTGTGTCTGGGTCGAAAGCCGCTTTGAAAGGGTGTGAGAATTTCGTTGTTTTCAAGGTGAACTCTGATTCGTCCATTGACCATGCGCTCAAAAAGTTTAGAGGCACAACTAGTCGGAGAGATAGGTCGATAGCTAGAGGGAAGGTCGCGAGGTTTGCGGGGTTTAGCGATAGGAATGATAGTGCTAGTAGACCAGGAGAGGAGGAAGGTGCCGTCAGTCCAGAGTTGGTTTAGTGCCGAAAGGAGGTTGTCTTTTCCGGAGTCGGATAAATTTTGGAAGAAGGGGTATGCCAATTGGTCAGGGCCCGCCGCGGTGTTTGTTACTTTGGATAGGGATAAATTTAGTTCATAGAGAGTAAAGGGGGCATTATATGGTTCCGTGTTGTCCGAGGTAAAGTTGCAGGTGGCGAGAGTGGTTTGTAGGAAGTCGGTGGTTTGTTGCGAGTATTGCGTATTTGAGGAGATGTCTGCATAATAGGTGGCAAAGTGTTCCGCGACGTCCGAGGGTTCTGTGATGCTGCGTTGATTAATTGTCAGTTGTGGGAATCCGCGGTGTGGGGATCTGCCATTTGAGAAAGAGCGAATTTTGGTCCAAATCTGGCCGATGGGGGTAAAACGGTTGAATGAGCTTGAATAGAGTTGCCAGCTGCGTTTTTGGAGCTAAGGATAATCTGCTGACAACGTTTTTTAGCCTCGCGGGCTTCTAACATGTTTTGGGTGGTGAGATTTTTGCGAAATTTTCGCTCAGCCCGCCGCCGCAGAGCGACGGCGCGTTGACACTCGTCATTCCACCACGGCACGTGATGACAGCCGGGGGAGCGACGAGTGTGGGGGACATGATTTTCTGCCGCGAGTAATATGGTGTCCAGAAAAGCTGATATTGGGGGGTGTGAATGAGGAGGGAAGACGGTGTCAATTTCCTGGGAGAAAGATGGCCATTTCGCCTTGCGAACATTCCAGCGGGGGAGAAATGAATAATCTCTAGCCTGGGCTGAGCGTTCAAGCATAATATGAATAGGGAAGTGATCGCTAAAGAGGGGGTCGGGTTGTACATGCCAAGAAAAGAGGGGTGAGATGGAGGCCGAGGCCAAAGATAGGTCGATGGCAGATGGACGGAACGGGGCAATGTCGGTGTTGTGTGTAGGTGTTTGGTCATTTAAAAAGACCATGTTGTGGGTGTTGAGGAGTGTTTCGATGTGGTGTCCGCGAGGTGATGTGGTGTGACAGCCCCATGCCTGGTGGTGGGCATTAAAATCTCCCAGCACCAGACAGGGGTGAGGGAGGAGACCGAATAGGTCGGTCACAGAAGATAAGGATAGTGTAGGAGAAGGTGGGAGATAGAGAGAGAGTATAGTAAGCTCTAGTTGTGCAATTTTGACAGAAACGGCAATAAAATTTAGGTTATTTACAATGGGGATCTGACGATGAAGGAGGGTGTCGGATATAAATAAGGCGACCCCGCCGCCGCGGGATGTAGAATTTCTATTGTCGGTGTAGAGGGAATAACCAAAGATATTAAAATTATATGGGTCATTGTCGCGCCATCGGGTCTCCTGAACGGCGGCAATCAATGGTTTATTTCTGATGATATATTCCTTGAATTCTGCCCAATGGGATATGAGTGACCTCGTATTCCATTGGAGCAAGAATTCAGTGGTGGGTGTCTGCATTAGTGATGTGTGGTGTGGTGATCACGCCCTCGCAGGCGTGTGTGTGGCGGGGACGGCAAGGTGGGATCGTCAGTTTCG
The DNA here is from genome assembly GCA_034440615.1 of Ashinkailepas kermadecensis. Taxonomy (NCBI): domain Eukaryota; kingdom Metazoa; phylum Arthropoda; class Thecostraca; family Neolepadidae; genus Ashinkailepas; species Ashinkailepas kermadecensis. The sequence goes on from JAOTOM010003166.1 coordinate 98,583, forward strand.
TAGGAATCTGACGAACCAGGTGAGGTGGAGGCCTGCTCTGGATCCTCGGGTGGTTCAGGGCACGGGGACCGGGAGCGAGGGCGGGACTCCGGGGACTGAGAGGGGAGGTGACGGCACTGAGGGGGTGGGGTGGACGAAGCCCTTGCCTGCGCAGGCGGGGCGGCTCGGTGGCGAAGGGGGGTCGGGCGACAAAGGGGCCCGCGGCTGGGCGCGTGGCCTGAGGCGGGACGTCCTGTTGGTGGTGAGGGTTCCGGGTGTCAGAGGGTCCGGCGACAGGGGCAGGGGGGCCCGCTAAGGGGGCCAGGCGAGAGGCCAGGGGCAGGGGAGGAGAGCGTAGGCTGGGGTCGTGTGTCCAGCCCGAGAGGGGGCGAGAAGCCGCCTCAGCCGGGGTCGGCCACAGGGGGGCGAGCGGGCCGGGGCCCACACCATCGGCGGTGGGGGTACAGAGGCGACGCGGGCGGCAAGTCGGCGCTGCTGGCGGTCCTTGGCTTCGAGCCATGCCGGGCACCGGGGGGATGACGCTGGGTGGGGGCCCGCGCAGGACGCACACCGAGTGGCCTCGGAGGAACACATGTCGGTGGGGTGCCCCTCGGCACATCTCCCGCAGACCGGCTCTCGGGCGCGGCAGGCCTTGCCCAAGTGGCCATACTTCTGGCAGTAGCCACAGCGAGACGGGGGCGGTGTCCATGGGCGGAGGGCGATGCGCAGGTAGCCGGCCATTATGTAGGCGGGCGGAGTCTGGGTCCGGAATCCCAGCTTGAGCACCGGGCCGAGGCGGGGACTGCGGCCGAGGCGGGTGACCTCACAGACGCCCTGATCCTGCAGCTCGGCTAGGAGCTCCTCTTCGGGCATCCCCGTCAGCTCAGGGGCATACGCCGTCATGTGAGCCATGTTCAGGCGATCCGCCGGTTCGATCTGGACTGGGCAGTCCATGAACCTCTCTAGGTTCATGAGCTGCCGGGCCTGGGAGGCCTCCCTGACACGGACAAGGAGGGCCCCGGAGCGCAGGACCTTGGCGGACACCACTCCGCCTGTCCATTGGTCCAGGTGACTGGCTATCGCGAAGGGGGAGGTGCGGGACCACGAGCCCTCCGTCCTGGTCACCAGGACGAAGGACTCCCCATCCGGAGGGTCGCGGGGAGGGGGCAGGCGGGCTCCAGGCCGGGGGCGGCGGCCTCCGTCCTCCGAGGGGGGCGGGGTGTCCCCAGGCATACCGGGGCAGGGCGGGTGGGCTTACACTAAAGGGGAGTGGGTGAAGTGCACGTGTGGATAAGGGCACCCTGAAGTGGTGCAGGCAAGAAAGGCACCCTGAAGGGGTGCTACAAGGAAATGTGTGAAAAGACCTGTAGTGAAAAGGTGGAGAAAGACAGTGGTTTGGAGGGAGGGGAGTAGCCGGCAGAGGCGGGGGCAGTCACGGTCTGGTGACCGCTAGCCCGATCCTTTAAACCAGAAAGGTACCTCTGTCGGCTCTAATCTATTGGGTGGGGTGGGCAAAAACAGTCAAAGTCGACCGCCGATACACGTCGGTTTCCCGACGGCACTCGAGAGCGCCGCAGGGCCGAATGGAAGTGGAAGGGGAGCTGCGTCGGCTAATCCGACGAGCAACCAACTAGTGGCGTCGGCCGGCTAATCCGGCTGACAACCAGCTAGTGGTCCGGGGGCGGAGCTTCCCGTAGATGCCCTAATAAGGACACCTACGAGAGAGCTGGGATGGGCAAGGCCACGCGGCAATTGAATATTGTGGCAATATTCAATTGCGGCGGGCGGGAAGGGAAATGGAACTGGGGCGGCGGGCAACTTCTGCGCTTGATCACCTTTTCGATCGAGATCGAAGGGTCTTTTCAAGCTTCCTCGATCTCTCCATTCCCTTCTTCTGTGCTACTGTAGCGGGCCGCAACAGCGGGTTCGGCGAGCTAAGAGTGATGGCCAAAGCAGTGCGCCACGTTTACAGTCATGGCCCAAACGCTGCGCCACATTTGCCGTCATGGCCCAAACGCCGCTCCACATTCGCCCCGTCGGGGCGGCACGCAACGCGTCATTACTCACCGCCCCCTCGCCGTAGCTAGCGGCGAGCTGACGCATGCGCAGGAGAAAACTAACACAGCTGTTGGGAAGTGTGACGCCGACGCGGCCGCAATACTAACGCGTTTGTATGTGACACTATATAGTCTACCGCCTTTCCCTGTATCATCCCGAAGGAAGGTGCTGAATTCACTGCTAGGTACACCCTATGCAAAGTTATAAAGCGTTTAGACTTAATAAGAGACCCAAGGGCCCATCCAGTTAAGTCTGTAAATGCAAGATAATATAAGCCTGGTAAAAAGACCCTCCCCAACCATCGCACATCCTGAAGAACCAGTCCTGTAATATCCCACACACCTATCAATGCCTATCTACCCTAGCCTTCCAGCCCTATTCCCCTGATCTCTCTTAACACATGTGGATTGAATGCCTTATCAATAATTTCCAAACTGCATCCATGCCTGCTTAAAGGGGTCTGTGCCGTGCACACTTACTTAACATACATCTCACTCCATCCATCACAAATTAGAACTCAAAAACAAGATTTTCCTGTCTAAAAAATTGATCCACCCTACTTTTAAATACATTCAATGAGGAACTCTCCACAACATCAGCAGGCAGCCCATTCCACTGATCAACAACCTTTTGACTGAAGACCTGTTGTCGCTTAACTGTCCTACACCTCAACTTGTCTAACATGAATTGATGACACCTATGTGATGCTCTAAACTGAAGAGCGCCATTTAAATTGACCTGATCTAGTCCTTTAACAATTTTGTACATTTCAATCATGTCCCCCCTTAATCTCCTATGCTTGAGTGAGTACATATCTAATGCCACAAGCCTTTCTCCATATTCTACGTTACCTATTCCACTGATGAGTCTAGTTGCTTTGCGCTGCACTCTCTCTAACTTGTCTATCTTTTTGTAGGTAGGGGTTCCAAGCTTGTACAGAATATTGCAAGTGGGGTCGCACGTATGCTAAGTACAGTTTTTTCATGACTTCCTTGCTCTTATTCATCACACTTCTATTAATGAGTCCCAGCATTCTGAGTGCCCTGTTCCTAGCTGAGCTACATTGCTTTTCTGCTTTAAGGTCTTTTGAAGCCAACACACCTAAGTCCCTTTCCTCTTCAATAACATCCAGTTCCCTCCCTCCCATTGTATATCTGAAAGTCTGACCTCCAGACCCCAGATGCATAACCTTACACTTGTCATAGTTGAAAGACATCTGCCATTGATCAGCCCACTTTTTTAGGTCCTCCAAGTCTAGTTGAATATTTATAGATTGATCACAACTGTTTGCCACCCCTACCAGCTTGATGTCATCCACACATTTGAACACTCTATTCCTCAGCCCTACCTCAATGTTATTCACAAAGGTGATAAAGAGAATTGGCCCTAGAACAGAGCCCTGTGGTACTCCACTCAGAACATACTTCCAATCAGATTTACATCCATTTAACATTACCCTTTGTTTTCTTCCCCTCAACCATGCTTCAATCCAACCTATAACTTTTCCAACAATCCCATGTTGCTGTAGTTGATGAATTAGCCTCCCATGTGGAACTTTATCAAAAGCTTTGCTAAAGTCCTAGTACACAACATCTATCCTACTTTGATTGTCTACTTCTTTTGTAACATACTCCATGAACTCCAAAAGGTTAGTTAAACAAGACCTTCGAGATCGAAATCAATGTTGAGTATCCCTTAAAAGATTGTGCCTATCAAGATGAATCTGAACATTCTGTTTAACCAGATTTTCTAGTACCTTGCAAACTATTGAGGTCAAACTGACTGGCCTGTAGTTCCCTACACACTTCATACTTCCCTTTTTGAAAATTGGTACTACATTTGCATTTCTCCAATCTTCAGGCATTTCAGAATATTCCATAGACCGCCTGAAAATTATATCTAGGGGAACTGCTAAAGCTTTAGCACACTCTACTAAAACCCTAGCATATATATCATCTGGTCCAGAAGCTTTATTAGGTTTTATATTCTGCAACAGCTTTTCTACAGCTTCTGTAGTTATTGTAAGATACTCCAGCCTATCACCTGTCATGGCATACGATTCAGTTGTTTCTATTCTACCAGAATTCTCTTTAGTAAAGACTGATGAGAATTGCTTGCTTAGAGATTCCACAATATCACAATCTTCAACCACAAATTGTCAGCTAAATTCACCATCCCATCGCGGAAGGTGCCCCTCCTTCTCCCCGTGAACTACCAAAGCGCTCGACATCCTGTGATATTTAAGATCGGCCCTGTGTTCCTGGACACGTTGTTGAAGAGTCTCACGAATATAAGCCTTTCCACACCCACTGCATGGGATCCTGTATACCACAGAGCTTAGTAGCCAGGGGACCGATATCCAAACCTAGTGAGAGCAGACGTCGTTCCGGCAGAGAGCAGACGAACTGCTGTTGGCGCCGGAGTCAGTTTGTCTAATGCTGGTCCCTTTTCGACTGGTGCTGCCACCTTTTTTACTGGTGCTGCCACCTTTTTGACTGGTGCTGCCATCTGCTGCGTGCAGCGCGGGACGGCTCCGCCATCCGCTGCTGCGGCGCCGAGATCGAGCGCGACCCCAGCCTGCTGCACCCCGAGTGCATGCCGCTGCTGGTCAGCACCGACGACCCCGTGTTCGCCGTCAACGTCAGCTGTCTGGACTTCGTGCGGTCGGCGCCGGCGTCGCTCTGCTCGTACGGTCAGTCGGCTGTGGCGCCCGTTTGTTAGTTTGTTCATTGGGTGATTCACGACTCACTTTATGCACATTCACGGCTAATGGCGACGCCCGCACTTTCGCCGGTGGGCCGCGGGATTTGGAAATGTCCCGAGTGGTGCGAGTGTTGAACCCAGGACCTTTGGTGTCCAGAGCTCAACACCTTAACCACTCGGCCATCCCCGCCCCCCGCTGTGGTGCTCGCGGAGCCCCAGCAGCCCACCGGCCAACAGTTACTACAGTTCGTCACGCTCTCGACCTGAGGAGTCGCCGCTTCGAGACGTGGCGCGTGCCTGACCTGTGCTAACGTCGGGTTGCGATAGCGGGTTATGACTGAGTGGTTTGCGGTAAAAGATTCGACATGCGGTTACAGGCATGTAATACGGTTGGGCGTGATCGCAGGGTCGCGGGTTCAAACCCCACTACCGGCCTGAGTGCCGAGTTCACCCGCGACCAATGGGCGCGAGAGGTTGGCGATGCCGCGTGACTTAGGAGGCGAATGCGCTGTAAAAGAGCCCAAAGTTTTTGTTGCCAATGGACGACGGAAATTCTTGGCCCCTCCTTGCCTGAAGCGAGCGCTAATATCTCTCAAATCACATGAAGGTTTTGGCATCCCTATCCAAATGCTGGTACATCTTTCAACAGGATTTAGCACTCTGAGCTTTGAACTAAGCTCAACATGTCTGAACGTTCCCTGTGCTTTCCGGTCCGGAAATACTCCAGAGCGATCCATGCAAATTCGGGTTTATAACACACATGTAAACTGGTACGGCACTTCAGTAGCGACTGAACGAAGCTTTGCCGGACCATTGACGGCACGCTAAAATCGCGGTGAAAGTTCACCTACTGGACTGCAATTTTGTGATCGAGTGATACATTGAGTAGATTCAGCCTGGGAGAATATCTTCCGTCCACCCGGATCCATCAGCACCAGGTGATCTCAATATATCGGACTACATGCGCCCCAAAACACAAAGAATCGACCGATGAACGCCAGGCCATTAAATCATGTTTATTTGTCATGCACATGCTACTAGTATACCATCACATGAGATGTTCACCTATCATGTAATATGATGTGACAGGAAAATATCAATCTTGCTTTCGGTCGCTTGTACCTCCCCTTCGTGTGTCGCTAGGTCCACGTTAGCAGATGAACCAGATCACGTCCTTCATCGACGGCTCCAACATCTACGGGTCCAGCGACGAGCAGCTCAGCTCGCTCCGTAGCCACACCGCCGGCAGACTGGCCGTCCAGGTAACCACACAGCCGACAGACTGGCCGTCCAGGTAACCACACCGCCGGCAGACTGGCCGTGTGGGTAACCACACCTCCGTCAAACTTGCCGTCCAGGTAACCACACTGTCGGCGGACCGGCCATCCAGGGAACAGTGCAACCGGCAGCATCTTCTGCAACATGGGGAGTCATATCCTCCAGGAGAACCGTGTCTTCGTATGTGTGCCAGTTGAACTGCAGGTCGTATGGGACTCAGTGGTTCGACGGCTTCTTGCATGACCTGGGGAACCGTAAGCTCGTTATCTAACCCAGTGAGAACAGCGGCATCTTCTGCAGCATATAGCGAACCGCAGCCTTTCCCAGCTCACGGGGAACCACAGCTTCTGTGACTGAGGGAGCGCAGTTTTTTTTGTGAGCCAGGGCAGCGGCAGATTCGCAAGTAAACCAGTTGAACAACATATTTTTAGAAGACCCAGATAAACTGCAGCTTCGGCTACAACGGTCGAAAATTGCAGTTTCTTATGGAGCCTAGAAGAGACGTACGCTTGCATGTGGTCAGAACTCTGCAGTGCAGCTGTTTTTATCTTGGTGATTCAGAACTACCATGGCTGTTGATGTGACCTGGAGAACCTAGATGAGTGTATGGTGTGACCAGCGTTCTCTGAACCGACATAAAGAAGGAGCTTTCTTGTGTAGCACAGGAAGAGCCAAAGCCTCTTGAGTGTAAGTACACCAAAACATGCACTGCACGTGGGTTAATCAAAATGTGTGTTTTGGGCCGGGAAATGATGCTAAATTATGTCATGCACTTAGCGATCAGTGAATAGAATCTTTGTTGAAAAATGGAATTATTTTCGCCCCAGATGTGTCCCACTTGGGTTTGCTGGTTGCATGTACACATCTCAAAATTGTACACCTTGCGACCTTCGGGTACACTTTCACGCACGTCGGAAGACAACACCAATCCCTTCAGAGAAAGGAAAAGATAGGCTGCTCTCTGCAGTTAGTAGTTGCATAAACTAACAGTGTGGCAAAATAGTGTGGATCAAAGGCCGATGATTGGCTATCAAATTTCAGAGAGCATGTCAGTTTATAATCCATTCATGCATGATACATGGTTTTCATTATTCAGGGACAAGCGAGGCAAAAGATATTATCACAACTGTGGGTAATTCGTTTTTGCTCAGATATCCATGCAATTCATGCTTGGCAAGGACGCATGCGTCATCTTCCAAGTTGAATACTGACCTGCGATCGATATTGCTATCGTCTTGTCGATGTCACGCATCCAACCAAGAACGTGTAGCTGAGAGACAATCGCTCCCATTGGCCGACGACGAGGTGCTCTCTGCTGATTGGTCGCCGCCTGCCTTTGGTGGCCGAGTGACAATCGCTCCGATTTTCCGTCGGCGGGGTGCTCTCTGCTGATTGGTCGCCGCCTGTCTTTGGTGGCCGAGTGACAATCGCTCCCATTGGCTGTCGGCGGGCTGCTATCCGCTGATTTGTCGCCGCCCGCTTCTGCAGACAACGTCAGACGGCCGCGAGCTGCTGCCGATCAGCGCCGACCCTGACGACGGCTGCAACCGGAACGCCTCGATAGCCGTCGACCGGTACTGCTTCCGCTCGGGTGAGGTCAGACGCGGTAGCCAAGTGGCGACCATCCGGTAGCCGATCGGTGGCCACCCGGCAGCCGATCTGCTATGTACACGAACGGCCTTCCACCGTGTTTGGCATAGTGCAGTGTCGGCACTCGGGACTGGTTCAGCTTATTTTAATGAAGGTTGCAAGCAGTGGCAGTTGACCCGAATGTTTCCTATTTTTCATTTTGCAGATATCTGTCGGGATATAACCATGGCACCCAGCGCGGAAACACTGCAGCTTCTTGACGCTGTCGAACATCTTCCTGTACTTGAGTCAACTGCTTTATGCAGCACAGGGCAGCCGAAGAACAAAACCCTGCTGTGTGACGCACAGGGACCAGGGAATGGCGACGAGAAGACGTTATACCTCGTCACGACGTCATACCTCGTCACGACGTCATACCTCGTCACGACGTTATACCTCGCCACGACGCTATGCGCTCCACACATGGCGACTGGCTGCTGGATGTTGATTGTGACGGAGCCCACTCATGTTGAATCACGGCAGAAGCGCAGTACCCACATCGGTAGGGCAACTCCGCAGCACAGAGCAGTCATATGGTGTATTCAGTGTCTGCGGGGGAACTGTGGCTTCCTATGTGACTTGGGAAAACCCTCAACGCTGTCCAATCTATGCAGGGCTGAACAACAATTTTACCTGCTGCTTTATAATCATAAAGCTGAATGATCCTCAAAGCCTTCCCGTTGCTCCACGTCCCCGGCGACACCCTGACCCTTGACCTCTGAAGAGCACTTGCTCTTTGCCGAAGGCCGAACCTCCACCGGCGCCATGATGACTCCTGACCCCCATCACGGCCAAACCCCCACCGGAGCTATAGTGACCCCTGACCCCCACCGTGGCCGAACCCCCACTGGAGCCACGGCGACCACTGACCTACTTCGCGGCGCGGCGGCCCGCCGGCAGGCGACTCGCGAGTGAACGAGCAGATCTCGCTGACGGTCGCCCACACCCTGTGGGTGCGCCAGCACAACCTGGTGGCGGCCGAGCTGGCCGAGCTCAACCCGCAATGGGACGACGAGCGGCTGTTCCAGGAGAGTCGCCGCATCACCGTGGCAATGGTTCAGCACATCACGGCCAGCGAGTACCTGCCGCTGCTGCTCGGTAGGCGTGCTCTCGCTCAGGACATCCCACTGAAATACCGATAGAATAGTTACTATATTGTGGATGGATACTGTGGATGAATAGATACTGTGAATGCTGTGATCACGGCCAATGAGTGCCTACCACTGTTGCTCGGTAGGCATGCTGTCCCTCAGGACATCCAACTGGGTTACGAATTCTGGGATCATGGCCAACGAGTGCCTCCTGCTACTCGGTAGACATGCCCTCCCTCGGGGCATCCCACTGGAATACGAGTACCGGGATCACCACCAACAAGTACCTCCTGCTGCTCGGTAGGCATGCTCTCCCTCAGGTCATCCAACGGGGATACGAGTAGGTGAATACTGGGAAAAGATTACCAGATGGACGCTCTCGCGTGGCTTTTGGTTCATGGTTGAGCCGAGTGCATGCAAATTGTCTGTCCTTTTTCTGTTTGATAGAGGGTAGCAGAGGGTTTATAGGTAGAGTTTTCAACGTAATGCCACATGCATGATGTTAAATATCACGAGGCATCCCCCCACCAATTGCCGTGGCGACACCCATACGTATTCTCTTGGTATTGTTGGAGGACATCGCCCCTCTAATGTCTCCCAGGTAGGCGGGCAACCGGTCCTCTTACAGTAGCTGGCCCTCCTACATTCCGTGGTGTATGTACGTTGTTTTTGTGTACTTCCAGTGTACTTTTGTTTTTTTTTTTCGCGACCTGTCCTCTCCATCCTTAATTCGTTCCTGGCGAGTTCAAAAAGAAGACCACCATGACTGCATTCCCACCCTGCTACACCGCCCCGACCATGACTGTCTGCGGCTACCTCAGGTGCCGAACTGGCTACCGTAGCCGGCCTGACGCCCGCCACCAGCGGCTACTTCACCGGCTACTCGGATGTTATCGACCCCGCCATAGCCAACGTGTTCGCCACAGCCGCTTTCCGATTCGGACAGTCAGATCCAGGTGTGTGACGTCATAGCCCGATCCAGGTGTGTGACACATCATAGGCGCATCCAGATGCGTGAGGTGATAGCCCGATCCAGGTGTGCGACATCATAGCCCGATCCAGGTGTGTGGCGTCATAGGCGGATCCAGGTGTGTGAGGTAATAGTCGGATCTAGGTGTGTGACGTAGTAGCCAGACTCGGGTGTGTGACATAATAATCAGATCCAGGTACAAAACATGTCATGCCAAGGAAGGTATGCACCTGCTCTCCACACGGACAGCCGTTGTGGATATCCTCAGTGAAGTTGTTTGCACTACGTGACATTGAGGAGCGTGCATTGGGTTTGACTGGGCCACTTCCGAGTGACGAATGACGAAGACGATAACAACCAAATTGTTGGGCGCATACGTTGTTGCATAAAGACCAGAAAAATCATCCACTAATCAGCAAAAACAAGGCCGTCCACTAATAAAAGTGGAATATCAAACGGTCCTTCACTCAAAGATGGATACCTATCGGCTTCAGTGGAGGAATATGATCATCTTTCACGCTTTGCCGGGACGAAGCAGGGACGTTCATTTTGCATGCAGTCATAAGAAACAGAGTCGAATATCCGTAGGCTTTGGCAAGCGAACGTTCATGGGTTTTGTGCTATGAAGCCTCTGTGGGTTAGGCAATGATAGGCTATGCTGTGTTAGGTAGGTTGGTTAGGTTTGGGCAGGTTACGTTAAGTTAGGCTCGAGCAGGTTCGGTTTAGTTTGGATTGATTTGGTTTGATTTGTTTTGGTTTTTAGGGTTCCCCATTGCCTTCATTTATTTTGCGCTCCCCCCCAAAAAAAAAAATCTCAGAAATCAACACCCTGCGTACCACCCGACCCCGTGTTCCCAACTGGGCGGCTTTATATTATCTTCCATCACCATTGCCTTGATACCCTGGCTCACGTCGTCTCAGGGCCTGATCAAACTGCTGGGCCCGTTCGGCAAGAGCTTCACGCAGCTGCACCGCTTCTACTTCAACCCGACGCGGCTGTACCAGCCGACCCAGCTGGACAACCCGGTGCGCGGCCAGCTGAGCTCGTGCAGCAGAGCCGTCGACGGTCACCTGACCTCCCAGGTCAGCACAGGTCATGTGACGTCGCGAGCTGGTGGAGCTGGTGCTGCTTGCTGCGTGGTGATGCTTTTTTGGTGGAGAAGTTCCCGGTCGTAGTGCCCTTGTCATGCTGAATTTTTGTTGTCGTAAATGGTCGTTGACCATTTACTGACTGGTCACGGTCGGTTCGCCAACAGACCGCGCCCACCTGTCAACAGACCACAGCCAATCTATCCTAAACCCATGCGTCAACAGACCAGGGATCACCTGTCAGCAGACCGCTAACCATCTGGCAGCACATCCCGACTCACCTGGCGACAGACCACACCCACATGTCAGCAGACCACGACAAACCTGTCAACATACCATGCCACACATGTCAACATACCACGGCATGCCTGTCAGCAGACCACGTACCACCTGTCACCAGATTACGGCGCACCTGTTCGAGGCCGGCGGGGCGCCGGTCGGGCTCCACCTGGGCGCAATAAACGTGCAGCGTGGCCGCGACCACGGCCTGCCGGCCTACAACGTGTGGCGGCGCGCGTGCGGCCTGCCGCCGGCCGCCAGCTTCGCACACCTGCGCCGGCTGGTGCGCCAGCCCGGCCAGGTGGACCAGCTGCAGACGGTGTACAGGTGAGGCGACGCCGGACCCGTGGAGACGTGTGAGGGGTAAGCTTGAGTTGAGGCATAAGCAGACTGCATGAGTCTTATAGTAGGAGCGATATAATACTGTGAAATATACCAAAACGTACGTACTATAATATATATATATATATATATATATATATATATATATATATATATATATATGTACATGTTAAAATATCGGCTAAAAATTAACTAAAATATGTTAAGTTATCAAAGGTCGTACCGGTTCTGGTACGAGACGGCCGACCCGCGGCTGCGCTTCACTCCCGGTGCGTGAACGGTCTGACGAGTGGGGCTTTGGCGGGGCCGGAGCGATGGTTGAGCTGGATGGTTGAGCTTGATGGCTGAGATGGACGTGGGGACGAGTAGTCCAGGGGTAGGTTGCCCGTCTCACAATCGAATGATTGTGGGTTTGAGTCTCGCATGTCGCTACTTTTCGCCCGCGTCCAATCGGCGTGAGATATTGCAGACGCTACATGACTCAACAGTCGACATGTCGTAAAACCAACAACCACCGGTTGAGGTGAGTGATGGGGCCTGGGCAATGGTTGAGCTGGATGGTTGAGCTGGATGGCCGAGCTGGATGGTTGAGTTGAGTGATGTCTGAGCGATGGTTGAGCTGGATGGTTGGGTTGAGTGATTGGGCATGAGCGATGGTTGAGCTGGATGGTTGAGCTGCGTGATGGGTCCAGAGCGATGGATTCCCTGAATGTTAATCTCTGAATGTTACTCTATGAATCATTTCGGCTCGTGCCGCACTGGAGGGCGGGCCCTGGGTCGTGCCGACCCTAGCTGACGGGGTATGTGTATGTTGTGCCACGATACGCCCACTATGTGTGAGTGGGATCACCACCGAGGTGATGTTGAAACTTCGCGCGCCGCCAGACAGATGTATGTACCACCGATGCATATTTCAGCATTAAGTTTCTCAGAACTAGTCCGAGCCGCAAATGACCATGCGTCATTTGGTGCACTGTTCATTCTCAGACCAATCGGAGCTAGGGTACTTCATTTTACATTTTTTGCCATTTCATGTCATACATTTTCTTCCACGCATTTAGGCATTATTTGCTACCACGTGATGCGGGTTGTCAGCCACTATTTTCACACCGAATTCGAACTGCAGTGAATGCCGAACAAAATTGATCTGACTTGGTCCAGCTGGAGCCAGCCTGACAAGACGTGACCGGACATGACGTGACCTGACCTGACGTAGCATGACCTGATGTGGAATGACGTGACCTGACGTAACCTGACATTACCTGACGCGACCTAGCATGACGTGTCATGACCTGGCGTGACGTGACGTGACCTGACCAGACGTAACGTGATATGACGTGACGCAAACTGACGTGACCTGACATGACCTGGCATGGCGTTACCTGACGTGACGTGACCTGACATGACGTGATTTGACGTGGCGGACCGACGTTTCCAGAGCAGCTGCAACAGCTGCGGAAAACAAACCTGGCTCGCGTGCTCTGCGACCCCTCGGCCAACGTGAGGGAAGTACAGCCGCGGCCGCTGCTGCTGCCATCTAGCGACAACCTTCCACAACCGTGCGGCAGTGTAACGCTACCTGTCGTCGACCTGTCGTACTGGGAGGAGCCGGCTCCATGACATGCACACCGGCCACATTGACAACGACAATGTGGTAATTCAATGCGAAATACTGAACGCGTTGCTATTGGTCGGTGCGGGTAGGCGTGCGTCGGTGATTGGTTGGTTTGATAGGCGGGCAGCTGCAATTGGCTGTCGCGGATAGGAGCATTAACAGTGAGATTCCACCCCCCCCTTTCACGCGACATTTGGAACAATTTGTGCCCCAGTGCTCCGGTTATCCATTGATTTAACGATACAAACAAACTTTAGCAGATTTGTTTGCTTAGCATGCCTGTCGTTGGTTGCGAAGGTTGACCTGAAGCTTGTTGGCACTCGCTTTTAGAGCGGGACATTGTCCAGAAGATAAACGCAGGCTGCATTTGCAACGAAGCTGTTTATAGACGAGCACCTCTCAATCTTGGACGTATGTTTGTAGCTGCCCTGCTCGACGAAACCGTAATGCTGTATCATATATCATAATCAGCGACACATGTTCCAGTCCCAAATACCAGTTACGTTGGCATCTGTGGAAAATCAATGCTGACATAGGCATCAGTGTGGTACTCTGCGCGTGTAAAAATGCATCGGCTGCATTCCGGGGACTTATTTACGGATACTGTTCGAGAGTAATGCATTAATAGGCACGAGCAAGAGACTTCATATTACTGTCACCATGCAATAGTTCGCGATATTATCACTACGTTGTTTATCTTGCTTGCTGGATCTTGATTGCGTGATCTTGCTTAGAGTCCCCTGGCGCTGGTTGCTATCGTGGGCGTGTCTGGATACATTAGTTGTGCTGTGAAAATGTCGTCAATTGCATCGTTACATAGTGTGGTATGATTTATAATATAGAATCGCTGAGGAAATGAACGACGTATGCGAGAGGTTTGGTCAGATGCGTTGTAAATTATGCGAGTCGTCTGCGAAAAAAGTCGCAGAAAAAGCGACGTGCTGTTCCGACGTGTTGTGCCAACCGTGAGAAACTTGTGTCAACAGCACAAACAATTCACTATTCAACGTGCCCACATCGTTTTCGCAAAATAAATCGAGATTTCAGACGCAGTCCAAGTCCAAGTCCAAGTCCAAGTCCAAGTCCAAGTCCAAGTCCAAGTCCAAGTCCAAGTCCAAGTCCTAAGTCCAAGTCCAAGTCCAAGTCCAAGTCCAAGTCCCGGCTGCCGTCTATCGCTCGCTGGCCACCGCCCGAGCACCCCGGACACCCGGCACCCGAGCGGTCTGGCGCTCGCCGATAGACGGCCGCCGGTCGCTGCCGCTCCCGGCTGCCGTCTATCGCTCGCTGGCCACCGCCCGAGCACCCCGGACACCCGGCACCCGAGCGGTCTGGCGCTCGCCGATAGACGGCCGCCGGTCGCTGCCGCTCCCGGCTGCCGTCTATCGCTCGCTGGCCACCGCCCGAGCACCCCGGACACCCGGCACCCGAGCGGTCTGGCGCTCGCCGATAGACGGCCGCCGGTCGCTGCCGCTCCCGGCTGCCGTCTATCGCTCGCTGGCCACCGCCCGAGCACCCCGGACACCCGGCACCCGAGCGGTCTGGCGCTCGCCGATAGACGGCCGCCGGTCGCTGCCGCTCCCGGCTGCCGTCTATCGCTCGCTGGCCACCGCCCGAGCACCCCGGACACCCGGCACCCGAGCGGTCTGGCGCTCGCCGATAGACGGCCGCCGGTCGCTGCCGCTCCCGGCTGCCGTCTATCGCTCGCTGGCCACCGCCCGAGCACCCCGGACACCCGGCACCCGAGCGGTCTGGCGCTCGCCGATAGACGGCCGCCGGTCGCTGCCGCTCCCGGCTGCCGTCTATCGCTCGCTGGCCACCGCCCGAGCACCCCGGACACCCGGCACCCGAGCGGTCTGGCGCTCGCCGATAGACGGCCGCCGGTCGCTGCCGCTCCCGGCTGCCGTCTATCGCTCGCTGGCCACCGCCCGAGCACCCCGGACACCCGGCACCCGAGCGGTCTGGCGCTCGCCGATAGACGGCCGCCGGTCGCTGCCGCTCCCGGCTGCCGTCTATCGCTCGCTGGCCACCGCCCGAGCACCCCGGACACCCGGCACCCGAGCGGTCTGGCGCTCGCCGATAGACGGCCGCCGGTCGCTGCCGCTCCCGGCTGCCGTCTATCGCTCGCTGGCCACCGCCCGAGCACCCCGGACACCCGGCACCCGAGCGGTCTGGCGCTCGCCGATAGACGGCCGCCGGTCGCTGCCGCTCCCGGCTGCCGTCTATCGCTCGCTGGCCACCGCCCGAGCACCCCGGACACCCGGCACCCGGGCGGTCTGGCGCTCGCCGATAGACGGCCGCCGGTCGCTGCCGCTCCCGGCTGCCGTCTATCGCTCGCTGGCCACCGCCCGAGCACCCCGGACACCCGGCACCCGAGCGGTCTGGCGCTCGCCGATAGACGGCCGCCGGTCGCTGCCGCTCCCGGCTGCCGTCTATCGCTCGCTGGCCACCGCCCGAGCACCCCGGACACCCGGCACCCGAGCGGTCTGGCGCTCGCCGATAGACGGCCGCCGGTCGCTGCCGCTCCCGGCTGCCGTCTATCGCTCGCTGGCCACCGCCCGAGCACCCCGGACACCCGGCACCCGAGCGGTCTGGCGCTCGCCGATAGACGGCCGCCGGTCGCTGCCGCTCCCGGCTGCCGTCTATCGCTCGCTGGCCACCGCCCGAGCACCCCGGACACCCGGCACCCGGGCGGTCTGGCGCTCGCCGATAGACGGCCGCCGGTCGCTGCCGCTCCCGGCTGCCGTCTATCGCTCGCTGGCCACCGCCCGAGCACCCCGGACACCCGGCACCCGGAGCGGTCTGGCGCTCGCCGATAGACGGCCGCCGGTCGCTGCCGCTCCCGGCTGCCGTCTATCGCTCGCTGGCCACCGCCCGAGCACCCCGGACACCCGGCACCCGAGCGGTCTGGCGCTCGCCGATAGACGGCCGCCGGTCGCTGCCGCTCCCGGCTGCCGTCTATCGCTCGCTGGCCACCGCCCGAGCACCCCGGACACCCGGCACCCGAGCGGTCTGGCGCTCGCCGATAGACGGCCGCCGGTCGCTGCCGCTCCCGGCTGCCGTCTATCGCTCGCTGGCCACCGCCCGAGCACCCCGGACACCCGGCACCCGGAGCGGTCTGGCGCTCGCCGATAGACGGCCGCCGGTCGCTGCCGCTCCCGGCTGCCGTCTATCGCTCGCTGGCCACCGCCCGAGCACCCCGGACACCCGGCACCCGAGCGGTCTGGCGCTCGCCGATAGACGGCCGCCGGTCGCTGCCGCTCCCGGCTGCCGTCTATCGCTCGCTGGCCACCGCCCGAGCACCCCGGACACCCGGCACCCGAGCGGTCTGGCGCTCGCCGATAGACGGCCGCCGGTCGCTGCCGCTCCCGGCTGCCGTCTATCGCTCGCTGGCCACCGCCCGAGCACCCCGGACACCCGGCACCCGGGCGGTCTGGCGCTCGCCGATAGACGGCCGCCGGTCGCTGCCGCTCCCGGCTGCCGTCTATCGCTCGCTGGCCACCGCCCGAGCACCCCGGACACCCGGCACCCGAGCGGTCTGGCGCTCGCCGATAGACGGCCGCCGGTCGCTGCCGCTCCCGGCTGCCGTCTATCGCTCGCTGGCCACCGCCCGAGCACCCCGGACACCCGGCACCCGAGCGGTCTGGCGCTCGCCGATAGACGGCCGCCGGTCGCTGCCGCTCCCGGCTGCCGTCTATCGCTCGCTGGCCACCGCCCGAGCACCCCGGACACCCGGCACCCGGGCGGTCTGGCGCTCGCCGATAGACGGCCGCCGGTCGCTGCCGCTCCCGGCTGCCGTCTATCGCTCGCTGGCCACCGCCCGAGCACCCCGGACACCCGGCACCCGGGCGGTCTGGCGCTCGCCGATAGACGGCCGCCGGTCGCTGCCGCTCCCGGCTGCCGTCTATCGCTCGCTGGCCACCGCCCGAGCACCCCGGACACCCGGCACCCGGGCGGTCTGGCGCTCGCCGATAGACGGCCGCCGGTCGCTGCCGCTCCCGGCTGCCGTCTATCGCTCGCTGGCCACCGCCCGAGCACCCCGGACACCCGGCACCCGGGCGGTCTGGCGCTCGCCGATAGACGGCCGCCGGTCGCTGCCGCTCCCGGCTGCCGTCTATCGCTCGCTGGCCACCGCCCGAGCACCCCGGACACCCGGCACCCGGGCGGTCTGGCGCTCGCCGATAGACGGCCGCCGGTCGCTGCCGCTCCCGGCTGCCGTCTATCGCTCGCTGGCCACCGCCCGAGCACCCCGGACACCCGGCACCCGGGCGGTCTGGCGCTCGCCGATAGACGGCCGCCGGTCGCTGCCGCTCCCGGCTGCCGTCTATCGCTCGCTGGCCACCGCCCGAGCACCCCGGACACCCGGCACCCGGGCCGTCTGGCGCTCGCCGATAGACGGCCGCCGGTCGCTGCCGCTCCCGGCTGCCGTCTATCGCTCGCTGGCCACCGCCCGAGCACCCCGGACACCCGGCACCCGGGCCGGTCTGGCGCTCGCCGATAGACGGCCGCCGGTCGCTGCCGCTCCCGGCTGCCGTCTATCGCTCGCTGGCCACCGCCCGAGCACCCCGGACACCCGGCACCCGGGCCGTCTGGCGCTCGCCGATAGACGGCCGCCGGTCGCTGCCGCTCCCGGCTGCCGTCTATCGCTCGCTGGCCACCGCCCGAGCACCCCGGACACCCGGCACCCGGGCCGTCTGGCGCTCGCCGATAGACGGCCGCCGGTCGCTGCCGCTCCCGGCTGCCGTCTATCGCTCGCTGGCCACCGCCCGAGCACCCCGGACACCCGGCACCCGGGCCGTCTGGCGCTCGCCGATAGACGGCCGCCGGTCGCTGCCGCTCCCGGCTGCCGTCTATCGCTCGCTGGCCACCGCCCGAGCACCCCGGACACCCGGCACCCGGGCCGTCTGGCGCTCGCCGATAGACGGCCGCCGGTCGCTGCCGCTCCCGGCTGCCGTCTATCGCTCGCTGGCCACCGCCCGAGCACCCCGGACACCCGGCACCCGGGCCGTCTGGCGCTCGCCGATAGACGGCCGCCGGTCGCTGCCGCTCCCGGCTGCCGTCTATCGCTCGCTGGCCACCGCCCGAGCACCCCGGACACCCGGCACCCGGGCCGTCTGGCGCTCGCCGATAGACGGCCGCCGGTCGCTGCCGCTCCCGGCTGCCGTCTATCGCTCGCTGGCCACCGCCCGAGCACCCCGGACACCCGGCACCCGGGCCGTCTGGCGCTCGCCGATAGACGGCCGCCGGTCGCTGCCGCTCCCGGCTGCCGTCTATCGCTCGCTGGCCACCGCCCGAGCACCCCGGACACCCGGCACCCGGGCCGTCTGGCGCTCGCCGATAGACGGCCGCCGGTCGCTGCCGCTCCCGGCTGCCGTCTATCGCTCGCTGGCCACCGCCCGAGCACCCCGGACACCCGGCACCCGGGCCGTCTGGCGCTCGCCGATAGACGGCCGCCGGTCGCTGCCGCTCCCGGCTGCCGTCTATCGCTCGCTGGCCACCGCCCGAGCACCCCGGACACCCGGCACCCGGGCCGTCTGGCGCTCGCCGATAGACGGCCGCCGGTCGCTGCCGCTCCCGGCTGCCGTCTATCGCTCGCTGGCCACCGCCCGAGCACCCCGGACACCCGGCACCCGGGCCGTCTGGCGCTCGCCGATAGACGGCCGCCGGTCGCTGCCGCTCCCGGCTGCCGTCTATCGCTCGCTGGCCACCGCCCGAGCACCCCGGACACCCGGCACCCGGGCCGTCTGGCGCTCGCCGATAGACGGCCGCCGGTCGCTGCCGCTCCCGGCTGCCGTCTATCGCTCGCTGGCCACCGCCCGAGCACCCCGGACACCCGGCACCCGGGCCGTCTGGCGCTCGCCGATAGACGGCCGCCGGTCGCTGCCGCTCCCGGCTGCCGTCTATCGCTCGCTGGCCACCGCCCGAGCACCCCGGACACCCGGCACCCGGGCCGTCTGGCGCTCGCCGATAGACGGCCGCCGGTCGCTGCCGCTCCCGGCTGCCGTCTATCGCTCGCTGGCCACCGCCCGAGCACCCCGGACAGCCGGCACCCGGGCCGTCGGGCGCTCGCCGATAGACGGCCGCCGGTCGCCGCCGCTCCCGGCTGCCGTCTATCGCTCGCTGGCCACCGCCCGAGCACCCCGGACAGCCGGCACCCGGGCCGTCGGGCGCTCGCCGATAGACGGCCGCCGGTCGCCGCCGCTCCCGGCTGCCGTCTATCGCTCGCTGGCCACCGCCCGAGCACCCCGGACAGCCGGCACCCGGGCCGTCTGGCGCTCGCCGATAGACGGCCGCCGGTCGCTGCCGCTCCCGGCTGCCGTCTATCGCTCGCTGGCCACCGCCCGAGCACCCCGGACACCCGGCACCCGGGCCGTCTGGCGCTCGCCGATAGACGGCCGCCGGTCGCTGCCGCTCCCGGCTGCCGTCTATCGCTCGCTGGCCACCGCCCGAGCACCCCGGACACCCGGCACCCGGGCCGGTCTGGCGCTCGCCGATAGACGGCCGCCGGTCGCTGCCGCTCCCGGCTGCCGTCTATCGCTCGCTGGCCACCGCCCGAGCACCCCGGACACCCGGCACCCGGGCCGTCTGGCGCTCGCCGATAGACGGCCGCCGGTCGCTGCCGCTCCCGGCTGCCGTCTATCGCTCGCTGGCCACCGCCCGAGCACCCCGGACACCCGGCACCCGGGCCGTCTGGCGCTCGCCGATAGACGGCCGCCGGTCGCTGCCGCTCCCGGCTGCCGTCTATCGCTCGCTGGCCACCGCCCGAGCACCCCGGACACCCGGCACCCGGGCCGTCTGGCGCTCGCCGATAGACGGCCGCCGGTCGCTGCCGCTCCCGGCTGCCGTCTATCGCTCGCTGGCCACCGCCCGAGCACCCCGGACACCCGGCACCCGGGCCGTCTGGCGCTCGCCGATAGACGGCCGCCGGTCGCTGCCGCTCCCGGCTGCCGTCTATCGCTCGCTGGCCACCGCCCGAGCACCCCGGACACCCGGCACCCGGGCCGTCTGGCGCTCGCCGATAGACGGCCGCCGGTCGCTGCCGCTCCCGGCTGCCGTCTATCGCTCGCTGGCCACCGCCCGAGCACCCCGGACACCCGGCACCCGGGCCGTCTGGCGCTCGCCGATAGACGGCCGCCGGTCGCTGCCGCTCCCGGCTGCCGTCTATCGCTCGCTGGCCACCGCCCGAGCACCCCGGACACCCGGCACCCGGGCCGTCTGGCGCTCGCCGATAGACGGCCGCCGGTCGCTGTCCGCTCCCGGCTGCCGTCTATCGCTCGCTGGCCACCGCCCGAGCACCCCGGACACCCGGCACCCGGGCCGTCTGGCGCTCGCCGATAGACGGCCGCCGGTCGCTGCCGCTCCCGGCTGCCGTCTATCGCTCGCTGGCCACCGCCCGAGCACCCCGGACACCCGGCACCCGGGCCGTCTGGCGCTCGCCGATAGACGGCCGCCGGTCGCTGCCGCTCCCGGCTGCCGTCTATCGCTCGCTGGCCACCGCCCGAGCACCCCGGACACCCGGCACCCGGGCCGTCTGGCGCTCGCCGATAGACGGCCGCCGGTCGCTGCCGCTCCCGGCTGCCGTCTATCGCTCGCTGGCCACCGCCCGAGCACCCCGGACACCCGGCACCCGGGCCGTCTGGCGCTCGCCGATAGACGGCCGCCGGTCGCTGCCGCTCCCGGCTGCCGTCTATCGCTCGCTGGCCACCGCCCGAGCACCCCGGACACCCGGCACCCGGGCCGTCTGGCGCTCGCCGATAGACGGCCGCCGGTCGCTGCCGCTCCCGGCTGCCGTCTATCGCTCGCTGGCCACCGCCCGAGCACCCCGGACACCCGGCACCCGGGCCGTCTGGCGCTCGCCGATAGACGGCCGCCGGTCGCTGCCGCTCCCGGCTGCCGTCTATCGCTCGCTGGCCACCGCCCGAGCACCCCGGACACCCGGCACCCGGGCCGTCTGGCGCTCGCCGATAGACGGCCGCCGGTCGCTGCCGCTCCCGGCTGCCGTCTATCGCTCGCTGGCCACCGCCCGAGCACCCCGGACACCCGGCACCCGGGCCGTCTGGCGCTCGCCGATAGACGGCCGCCGGTCGCTGCCGCTCCCGGCTGCCGTCTATCGCTCGCTGGCCACCGCCCGAGCACCCCGGACACCCGGCACCCGGGCCGTCTGGCGCTCGCCGATAGACGGCCGCCGGTCGCTGCCGCTCCCGGCTGCCGTCTATCGCTCGCTGGCCACCGCCCGAGCACCCCGGACACCCGGCACCCGGGCCGTCTGGCGCTCGCCGATAGACGGCCGCCGGTCGCTGCCGCTCCCGGCTGCCGTCTATCGCTCGCTGGCCACCGCCCGAGCACCCCGGACACCCGGCACCCGGGCCGTCTGGCGCTCGCCGATAGACGGCCGCCGGTCGCTGCCGCTCCCGGCTGCCGTCTATCGCTCGCTGGCCACCGCCCGAGCACCCCGGACACCCGGCACCCGGGCCGTCTGGCGCTCGCCGATAGACGGCCGCCGGTCGCTGTCCGCTCCCGGCTGCCGTCTATCGCTCGCTGGCCACCGCCCGAGCACCCCGGACACCCGGCACCCGGGCCGTCTGGCGCTCGCCGATAGACGGCCGCCGGTCGCTGCCGCTCCCGGCTGCCGTCTGTCGCTCGCTGGCCACCGCCCGAGCACCCCGGACACCCGGCACCCGGGCCGTCTGGCGCTCGCCGATAGACGGCCGCCGGTCGCTGCCGCTCCCGGCTGCCGTCTATCGCTCGCTGGCCACCGCCCGAGCACCCCGGACACCCGGCACCCGGGCCGTCTGGCGCTCGCCGATAGACGGCCGCCGGTCGCTGCCGCTCCCGGCTGCCGTCTGTCGCTCGCTGGCCACCGCCCGAGCACCCCGGACACCCGGCACCCGGGCCGTCTGGCGCTCGCCGATAGACGGCCGCCGGTCGCTGCCGCTCCCGGCTGCCGTCTGTCGCTCGCTGGCCACCGCCCGAGCACCCCGGACACCCGGCACCCGGGCCGTCTGGCGCTCGCCGATAGACGGCCGCCGGTCGCTGCCGCTCCCGGCTGCCGTCTGTCGCTCGCTGGCCACCGCCCGAGCACCCCGGACACCCGGCACCCGGGCCGTCTGGCGCTCGCCGATAGACGGCCGCCGGTCGCTGTCCGCTCCCGGCTGCCGTCTATCGCTCGCTGGCCGCCGCCCGAGCACCCCGGACACCCGGCACCCGGGCCGTCTGGCGCTCGCCGATAGACGGCCGCCGGTCGCTGTCCGCTCCCGGCTGCCGTCTATCGCTCGCTGGCCGCCGCCCGAGCACCCCGGACACCCGGCACCCGGGCCGTCTGGCGCTCGCCGATAGACGGCCGCCGGTCGCTGTCCGCTCCCGGCTGCCGTCTATCGCTCGCTGGCCGCCGCCCGAGCACCCCGGACACCCGGCACCCGGGCCGTCTGGCGCTCGCCGATAGACGGCCGCCGGTCGCTGTCCGCTCCCGGCTGCCGTCTATCGCTCGCTGGCCGCCGCCCGAGCACCCCGGACACCCGGCACCCGGGCCGTCTGGCGCTCGCCGATAGACGGCCGCCGGTCGCTGTCCGCTCCCGGCTGCCGTCTATCGCTCGCTGGCCGCCGCCCGAGCACCCCGGACACCCGGCACCCGGGCCGTCTGGCGCTCGCCGATAGACGGCCGCCGGTCGCTGCCGCTCCCGGCTGCCGTCTATCGCTCGCTGGCCACCGCCCGAGCACCCCGGACACCCGGCACCCGGGCCGTCTGGCGCTCGCCGATAGACGGCCGCCGGTCGCTGTCCGCTCCCGGCTGCCGTCTATCGCTCGCTGGCCGCCGCCCGAGCACCCCGGACACCCGGCACCCGGGCCGTCTGGCGCTCGCCGATAGACGGCCGCCGGTCGCTGCCGCTCCCGGCTGCCGTCTATCGCTCGCTGGCCACCGCCCGAGCACCCCGGACACCCGGCACCCGGGCCGTCTGGCGCTCGCCGATAGACGGCCGCCGGTCGCTGTCCGCTCCCGGCTGCCGTCTATCGCTCGCTGGCCGCCGCCCGAGCACCCCGGACACCCGGCACCCGGGCCGTCTGGCGCTCGCCGATAGACGGCCGCCGGTCGCTGCCGCTCCCGGCTGCCGTCTATCGCTCGCTGGCCACCGCCCGAGCACCCCGGACACCCGGCACCCGGGCCGTCTGGCGCTCGCCGATAGACGGCCGCCGGTCGCTGTCCGCTCCCGGCTGCCGTCTATCGCTCGCTGGCCGCCGCCCGAGCACCCCGGACACCCGGCACCCGGGCCGTCTGGCGCTCGCCGATAGACGGCCGCCGGTCGCTGTCCGCTCCCGGCTGCCGTCTATCGCTCGCTGGCCGCCGCCCGAGCACCCCGGACACCCGGCACCCGGGCCGTCTGGCGCTCGCCGATAGACGGCCGCCGGTCGCTGTCCGCTCCCGGCTGCCGTCTATCGCTCGCTGGCCACCGCCCGAGCACCCCGGACACCGGCACCCGGCACCCGGGCCGTCTGGCGCTCGCCGATAGACGGCCGCCGGTCGCTGCCGCTCCCGGCTGCCGTCTATCGCTCGCTGGCCACCGCCCGAGCAGCGATAGACGGCGTCGGGAGCTGTCTGTCTGTCTATCTATAGACGGCGTCGGGAGCGAGCGATAGACGGCAGTCTGGAGCGAGCGATAGACGGCGTCGGGAGCGAGCGATAGACGGCGGCGGGAGCGAGCGATAGACGGCGTCGGGAGCTGTCTGTCTGTCTATCTATAGACGGCGTCGGGAGCGAGCGATAGACGGCAGTCGGGAGCGAGCGATAGACGGCGTCGGGAGCGAGCGATAGACGGCGCCGGGAGCGAGCGATAGACGGCGTCGGGAGCTGTCTGTCTGTCTGTCTATAGACGGCGTCGAGAGCGAGCGATAGATGGCGCCGGGAACGAGCGATAGACGTCGTCGTGTGCCGTCTGTCTGTCTGTCTATAGACGGCGTCGGGAGCGAGCAATTGACGTCGACGTGAGCGAGCGATAGACGGCGTCGGGAGCTGTCTGTCTGTCTGTCTATGGACGGCGTTGGGGGCTGTCTGTCTGTCTGTGTATAGACGGCGTCGGGAGCGAGCGATAGACGGCGTCGTGAGCGAGCGATAGACGGCGTCGGGAGCTGTCTGTCTGTCTGTCTATAGAGGGCGTCGGGAGCGAGCGATAGACGGCGTCGGGAGCTGTCTGTCTGTCTGTCTATAGACGGCGTCGGGAGCGAGCGATAGACGGCGTCGGGAGCTGTCTGTCTGTCTGTGTATAGACGGCGTCGGGAGCGAGCGATAGACGGCGCCTAGAGCGAGCGATAGACTGCGTCGGGAGCTGTCTGTCCGTGTGTCTATAGACGGCGTTGGGAGCGAGCGATAGGCGGCAGTCGGTAGCGAGCGATAGACGGCGTTGGGAGCGAGCGATAGACGGCGTTGGGAGCGAGCGATAGACGGCGCCGGGAGCGAGCGATAGACAGCGTCGGGAGCTGCCTGTCTGTCTAAAGACGGCGTCGGGAGCGAGCGATAGACGGCGTCGGGAGCGAGCGATAGACGGCGGCGGGAGCGAGCGATAGACGGCGTCGGGAGCTGTCGGTCTGTCTGTCTATAGACGGCGTCGGGAGCGAGCGATAGATGTCGCCGGGAGCGAGCGATAGACTGTGTGGGGAGCTGTCTGTCTGTCTGTCGATGGACGGCGTCGGTAGCGTGTGATAGACGGCGTCGGGAGCGAGCTGATAAACGGTGTCGGATGCTCTCTGTCTGTCTGTCTATAGACGGCGGCGGGAGCGAGCGATAGACGGCGTCGGGAGCTGTCTGTCTGTCTGTCTATAGACGGCGTCGGGAGCGAGCGATAGATGGCGCCGGGAGCGAGCGATAGACGGCGTGGGGAGCTGTCTGTCTGTCTGTCGATGGACGGCGTCGGTAGCGAGTGATAGACGGCGGTTGGAGCGAGCGATAAACGGTGTCGGATGCTGTCTGTCTCTCTGTCTATAGACGGCGGCGGGAGCGAGCGATAGACGGCGTCGGGAGCGAGCGATAGACGACCTCGGGATCGAGCGATATACTGCCCGGGTGCAGCCGTCCCAGCCGGCCAGCGAGCGATAGACGGCGTCCGGAGCGAGCGATAAACGGCCCGGGTGCAGCCGCCCGGGCCGGCCAGCGAGTGATAGACGGCGTAGGGAGCAAGCGATAGACAGCGTCGGGAGCAGAGAACGTCCTCGGCATGTGGGAAGCTCGATTGCACCCATCCCTCCCCTCAGAGGCGTAGGAACGTCTCAAAAAGTGGAGGGGGGGGGGGGGGAAATCCATTTTGAATTCATTCTTTCCATGCATTGCCATAACATTAATGTTAAACTTTCATAGAAAGTGGAGGGTCATGGCCCCTTGTCCCCTGTTCCTACACCCATTCCTCCCATTTCCCACATTCAACGAACTTTTACCCGAAGGTGCTTCTTCGGATGGAAAAGGCGCCCCCTAAAAAATAAGCCCGCACCCCTGTAACGAAATCCAGATCCGTCAGTGAAACATACCACCATGTGTGCCTACCATGCCCCTGTCGGTTCCCTATATTGGTTCAGATAATGTCGAACCTGAAGTATTTTATAGTAAGCATAGATGGGGCTAGCGCAACGCTGATAGAGCGTTCGACACTTCCCTCAGGACCCGCAAAACATGAGTATTCGTTAATTTATTGATATATTGAAAAACAGGATTATAACTATCTAGTATGAGAATCTAAAATTTACCCATAAATTCGGTCGTCATAATTCATATCAGGCAGGTATTGTTCTTATTTATTTCCTGGAACGAATACTCTATCCATATTGAAGGTATAGAGAGGACAGGTTCATGCCATTCGCGCAGTTCGGTTGTATTCTACAGCAATATATATATTATGATAATATTACTTTAGCAAGTATATATGTGTTGAACTGTCAAAATAATACGACAAAAACATATCATTACAGGCCGCTACGCGAATCGTCATTTCATTTTGACACACATTTCCACCACTAGGCAGCACAGCTGAGGCATATTTAGTAAGTGCTTGCGAAAACGTCGGCGAGACTGACCGATACGTCATACATAGTGAGCGCACTAGCGCCCTCAGTGGGGAATGCGCGGGTTTTATCCAGTTTGTAGTACGACTCAGTAGCCGTTTTACACCGGCAATTTGCTCTCCCGTCTAGTTGCTTTACATCCTTCCAAGTCATTCCTTGCTTCAACTAAACATTCCAGACATGAACTAAAAAAGTACATCGAAGAACATTTATTATTAACAAGAATTGATTTCACTAAATTTTCTGAACTTTTTCATTGACAAAACTTGTTTCTTGGTGGTGAGAATAAAACGATTTTATACTGATTGTTTTAGTATAATGTTTCTTAAACCATTTTATATTCCGAAACCTATATACCAGTACGCGGCAGGCAACAAATCAGTCGGTGCACGAGCGTCCTACTCGTGGGATGTGTTGTGATTATTTATTAGTTGTGGGGCGTAGGCATGTCGGCAGTATCAGGTATGGATTTATAAACTTGGTTGACATCGATTAAGTGTACTTTTGTTATCATTTTCTCTACCGTTGCTCAGGAAGTTGGCTTATAACCGCATCCTTCGCTAATTTAACCACAGCGCTAATTTGTTATCTGGCAGTCATCCGTCCGCTGCCAGATACCGTAGAGCTGAGTGCAGTCTTGACGTAAATTAGAAAGCGTATTGCAATCTGCTGATATTCGTAAGTTTAATTCTACTTATTTCAGCAGTGTCAATAGTAAAACCTATTTCGTTATCAAAACTAATGTGATAATTATATTTGCTGGTCGCTTTTAATTTATGCAGATCACTATGCCGGGTCTTCTCCCTCTATCTCGTTCCTGAGACCACGTGACCTGGGAGCAAAGTTCCGCTGTAAAACCGACTAGTGTGAGCAACAGGACGAGGGTTAGGTCAAGGCCATATAGGTTAGGTACCGATTTGCCGTGGGTATATGATTGGTATTTATTTTATATCCAAGGTTGGTATTACCGTTGCTTTCAGCTCGTTCATCAAATGTTCTCTCATCAAGCATCGTTCTTAGTACATCATCATCATTATGGCATTTTTATAGGAAAATCGCATTTCACGACAGACAGCAGTCCAACCCCTATTTGTATTCATGAACCGATTATGATTGGGAACCTATGGTTGTTGGAACATGTTGACTTGTGGTCTGTGGATATTGGATTGTGGAAAAACTGCAGACCTTGGATCATATGGTGACTAGTAAAAATTCATTCTACATTGGCTTCAGAGTGGGAAAGAGGTTCAGAGTTGGAGTGCATTTTGCTGGTAAATTTGCAGTTTAATGTCATTTCTAATTGCATGGAATTTGGTGTCAATTTTCTGTCAACTTTGCTTGCAATTGTCCTGATTGACCTCATGGGGTTTCAAGGACAATGACCTGAACCTTTTCAGTGCCTTCTGCATAGCATTTTGAGCATCTGCCTGCTGCACCCAGTAAATATCAAGATCAAGGTAAAATTATATTTTTAAGAATTTTTTTTTTGTAATGGGATGCTTTATGACATGATGAAGACGATGCAATCACTCATTTCCACTGCAAATGATTACTTTTAAGTCAATGGTGGCCGATATAATTGATGATGCCATAGGCACAAGTCTGGCTTATATTGATGCTTCGAGAAAGAACTTTTGAATCTGTGGCAGTGGAATTCGAGCAACAACAATTTGAGCAAATAACCCCGCTGGGAACGGCACTGTGTTGTCAGAAAAAATATGAACTTGTGTGTTTGTCCTCAAAAGAATGCTGAATAATTATCTAAGATACTGCAACACAACTGATTCACCACAAGGCTAAGCTTACATTGATAAGAGTGGTGCGCATTGCTGCGTGTGGTTTGTCCACCGAGTCAGACTACTAAATAAATAAATCATAGACTAAATAAAATAAATTAACCTAACCTAGACTAAGATAATGTATCATAATATATAAAATGTAATATAGCATAATATGATCTAACCTAACCTAACCTGACCTAACTGGAAAACCAGAATTCTCCAAAACAAATTTTTTGGCCATGACATCAAATATATTCGACATTGTATATATATATCTCCATAGGCCACTTTAGTAACAATACCTACTAAACTTCTGGAAGTTTAATAAATATTCCTACTAAACACACTTCCCCTCTTAGTACATGCACATACTAAGCCTTCTTGAGGATGTGTTAAATTATAAGTGGTGCAGGGATATTTGTGGCATAATACTCAAGTGACATCACTATATGTCACTCTGTGCAGTATGTGGTTTGGGGAGGGAGAGTCCAGTTTGACATTTTGTTCCTGGAAGGAAGGATGGAATAAGTGAATTTCATTAACATTTCATGATATATTGAGTTGAGTTATCAACTAGTTAAAGACAGGTCTCAAGTTAGAACAAGGAAGACATGAAGTTCTGATCTGCATAATCTTTTTGCAAAGGGTGGAAGCTGTTGGTGTCTGAACCACCAAATGGGAGGGATATCCTGGGGTATAGCATCTACTTGAGGGAGACACTTGAGGGTGAAGATGACAGGAGAACTATCCAGTGGACCAGGTGGTGAGTGACATCTACCCTGGTGTGATTTGTCAGTGGGGAAAAACTAATGCTCTTTTAAAACCACCTGTTATTAATGAAAAGGTGATCATCATGTCCAAGCTCAATGAGGTCTGAAATTTGACAGTGCAGTGTTCTCCTCGGAAGGGCAAACGATGTCAAGGAGAGGTTGAATCAAGTTAGACATTGTATTTGATATTTTGACTTGCAATTGTAAAATTGCCAATTGTGAGGGGAGGCTGTGAGGGCTGTGACATCCAAGCCCACATTAACTGTTCCTGTATCAGAGAAAAAAGGTTCCTAGAGAAAAAGCTGCCACCAGGGGAGAGGAGGACCCAGACACTCAGCTGAGGGACTCCTATGTCAGAACCAGAGGAACACCTGACATCAATCATGATGCTTTCATCATTGGCAACTTGATCAGTTGGTCAGATTTTGTGTCAGAGGCACCTCTCATCTGCTCCCTAAGCACCTCAGAGATGACAAACTTCATCAACACTCCCATGGAGGTGCTCAGGTGGCCTTGCCACACACAACTTAATGAGATAGTTGTTAATATGGTGAATGATGCTTCTGCTAAGTACTTATCACAGGAAGAGAGGGATCAGGCCTCAGGAGACCAGCAGGAGGCTGATGTCCATGAATGAGTCAAAGCAGGACTTGTGCAACCTGGCAGAGTTCAGGAAGTCACAAATTACCTAAGCATGGAATGCATGCACAGGCACACAATGCTTTCCTGCAAACAGTGGAATACACTCCTGGATGGTTGCTGCACTATGCCACCATAAAATTTCTTTGGAATATTAATCTATGTTTTCTTCCCACTCAGCATCCCTAAGCCATCGATAGTATCTTGGAAGTCATTAGATGTTGTTGCCTTCCATTTAGACAATAACCCACACCAATGTTAAAATATTGGTTTCTCATTAGGTGTGTGGTAAGTTTTGGTAGGTAAATGCTTCAAGTTACTGACTGGATTTTGAGAAAAAATGTTTGAATGCCATGTATATTAACTTCATTTGAAATGATGTGACCACCTATTTACATCACAAATGCTTGCTATTTAGTTGGTCACCAACTACTGTGTCATCCCTTGCTGGCACATCGCAACCTCTTAATGTTAGTCCTACTGGTGCATCCTCTCACTACCACCAAGCCCTGACACACCTCAAGCCAACCAATTCAATCAGAGTGGACGAGTGGTCTAGGGGTAAGATGCTCGTCTCACAATCGAAAGGTTGTGGGTTCGAGTCTCACCTGTCGCTACTCTTCGCCCGCGACCAATCGGCGTGAGAGATTGACGACGCTACATGACTCAACGGTCGACGTGTCGTAAAAAACCAATAACCAATAACCAATTCAATCAGAAGTACTCAGTGGTGCCAAAAATACTCCATGCTAGGATTCCTCCAAAAAGATAGCTTGATCATTCTGTGTGGCATTGGGGAACAACCAAAACACAACACATCCTGATTGGTGCCAACAGTGTAGCTCGAATTATCATACAATGACCTTCTGCCGTCAACAAAGAATTTGATGCACTGAAGAAGAAATAATTATATAGAAAATAATGCATGAATAGCAATACCTGATGTGATCTAGCCTAACCTAGCAATATAATAAATAAATTGCGTAAGTACACCAAATCAAACAGGCGATTTATACCACCATAAGATGGCACCATTTTGAATAATTATTGGATAAATATATAGATGAATTTAACCTAGTCTAGCCTAACAACTCATGTATTTATATATTGCCATGATATCTCACCATTATAACATCATCAAATCGTCATTGCTGTTCCTTTCCATTATTTGATGTCAGTCATTTTGGCATTACCTCATTGGGTTGTGATATGAGTGTGCAGTATTAATGTGTGATCAAGCTGGATGCTAAGCATTTTTTTTTATCAGGAGTGTTGAATTGACTGGGAGGTATTTAATTTATTTATATCACATGGGATGAGCACCAAGTATGGGTACTTGAGGTTGTCTCAGAAGCAGACAGAATACTCCCTTCGTCTTATGGTCTTCCGGACTCTCCAACATAGGAGTATCCGGTCTCATCGAACACGTTTCGGAGGCACAGAAATTGCTCTGAGATCAACTGCTTCTGTGGTGACTATTAACCCTGGTACTAAGACAAGCTATGCTACCTGCGTGAAAGTTATGTGCGTTAGCTTACCTACATGGTGTGAGTCATACTTGAGGAACACATTGGAACATGCCTCCTTCCTGTACAGCTTCGTCTTAAGCTGACCCGACGATTAGACGATGTTCACGTCGAGGAATTGCAAGGTGCCACCCTTGCCATTCCTTCTCCACTGTGAACTTGATGCTATTGCAGTAGCCATTGCAATGTGACTACAGAAGTCCTCCAGTGCTTCGACCTCATGTTGCTGCATGGCGAATATATCACAGACATATATTTTCCATAGAGCTGGCTTCGATGGCGAGCTGTTCAGAATTCCCACCTCTAGGTTTTCCATGAAGCTATTCACCGACACTACTGAGGTTGAGACACATTTGAACACCTGGAAGCTGTTTGGACAATTTCACATCAAATCACAAAAAGGCGATTTGGAGGAAATCATGCATCAGCTGATAGGTGATGCCATCACCCACACTACTTATCTGAACATGAAGAGCAATTTTACATATTTCGGCAGGTGACACCGACCGAATCACCAACCGGAATTCAAGTGAATAGGTCGGTGATTGCAAAACTCACAAGAATATCGGAATCACTACAGGGTTCTGATTTGTTGTACAAATCTGCCAGAATTTGTGACATTGTGACCAGTTTGTTTTTCCCCGCCAAAGTTGAATTGATGAACTTTGTTAGAAAGCGTCGTCAGCTACGTTATGCGTTGGTAAGTCAATCATGTACGTCATTGGCTTGAGGAGAACACCGTGGATTGGATTGTGGATTTTTGGCAGTCCGTACCGTCTCGGGACAATAGAGTGATATAGTGAATTTCGGAAGCTCATATCTTAGGTGTGATCTTTCGAGCTGTTTGTTTTTCAAGATCCCCTGATGTTCTTTTCCTTGTGAATGGTGGGGGTCCCACTTTAAGCATATATATGTGCCACCAGCTAGCCGAGCATGCCGTTCTGCATAATTTTGATCGGAAAATAACACTACAATATTGCGTCCTTTGTCGGTGAATAACATCTTCACATCTCGATCCTGGAGAATCTTTTGAGCTGACTTTTTCTATCTTGACCAATTGTCTTCTGGTGGTTATGCTGTTTTGAAAATTTGACACTTCGGCGGATAACGCCATCCTCCATGCTCTGCTTCTTAGCTGTGAAGTGCTAAAAAGCAGTCACGATTTCCTTTCCTGACGCCGACTTGGGCATGGGAAAAAGTCATAGTTATTTCTACAGAACATGCTGTTCAGCCGCATTTAATTTACGTCCACTTGAGTTCACCACCGGTGACTTGGTCACGGACGCTTCCGGCCCCGACATGGGCGCTATATGACCTGTGCAGTCGATGCGCCCCTAAACCACAATGACAATGAGCTTCCGGCCCCGAAAAGCGTTACATTAGAACGAGTACTCAGACAACACCATTCACAGGGTATTGTCCCAGCAGACTCCGAGGGCTTCCTCCCAGGCAATAACGCCGTGCGAATGAAAATAGCTTGGATCAAGGGCGTCACAATTTGTTAATAGTCAAGACTATGTTGCCATATACGCTTCATTTTCTGGTCAACATTAGTTTTTGAACCTTGTCAAAACGCATATGTGCCATATTCGCTTTTATTTTATGTCCACGAAGAGGTATCCATGCGTGCCATGGCAAAAACTGTAAAATTCGTTTTTAGCATACTGGTTTTCCACGACCGCAGTACCGTGGGCGTGAGTAGTGCCCTGTGGTCACTGAAAAAAATATGTGCTTTAGTCGTCAGGAGCAAGATGATACCAGGGACCCCAAATTGTTTGTTGAGGGAAAATCGAATCGCTTAATTTTGTCACACTTGCTCAATTCCATAGTGATCTTTTTTCCCATAGCCACGGGAAAATTGGGAAATAATTCACAAGTATTTCATATTTCAAGGTATGCATGGGAAATATTTCGTTGGAAAAAACTTGCATCCAGGAATTCATATTCGGCAAGGTTATGTTTTACGAAACCAAATATATTTTTTTGTAGGACATCATCTGGCACTGGGAATAAAGCTGAAATCAGTTCAACTAAATAGGGGTGTGGAGAAATCCACTCTTAGCCAGGGTTGGATTTGTGCTTTATAATCTTGGATGTGGAGAGGAAAATTTGGAAGTAACCGAATGCAGAGAGGATATTTTTCTTCAAACCTGTGACATCAGAATCCTGGTTTGCATTTGTCGGTGAATATTGAGCAATTTATCACAAAACAGTCCATTGTCAAACAACACAACTTAATCTTCAAATTATAAAAATGAGAGGATAGTGGTCTGGATGCGAAACATCCAGAAACCGCCTATTTTTCCAACCCTGCTTGTGGCTCAATCTGGAACCCACTTATCCAGAATATGTAATATGTACAAAAACTCCAAATTAATTGACACGTGTAAAGTGGTTATTCCTCGCTTATTGACGCCTGTGTTTTGTCCGGTGCACACCATACTGACTATTCGAGTTACTGGCAAAACGATTGCGCGTGAACATATTTTTATATTTTGCAGCTTCCTTAACAGTTGGTAATAGCCGTTTTATAACTGGAGCGTCTACTCCGTTACCGGGAGTTGTCACGCCCATGTACGTGTATACCACCGAACAAAACTTCACAAGGTCATCACCAATCGGTGCATTGGGGTCGATTATTATTATTAATAAAATATTATTCTGATTATTATTATTACCAGCTGAGTGTGGCTATTGTGTCATAGCCAAATCAAATTATCAGTTTGGCCATCGGCAGCCTGCCGGCGCGGGCGCAGCTCGTCGGGTCACGTAGGCTGCTCCACCACCGACCAAGGTCGGTCGGCGCTAAACACCAGGTGCTAATACTCTGCTGCCATCTGTTGGCGGCTCGCCCCTGCCATCTGCTGGCGAGACAGCGAACCTCCGTCGAGCGTCTATTAACAATGGGGAAGTAGTCGCGCGCCACGGGTACACCCCCTGGTTAATGAAGCCCAAAATTGAATGCAATCTGTGAACCGCCTTTTAATCGTTGGCCAAGTTTCATCATCCTACTCGCAACTGTTGCCGAGATATAGATGCAAAAGTACACGACGCCGCCGTGTACGGACTTTGCAAAACGTATACATATTCAGTTCGAGTTTTTTTTTTCTCGCCACGTGAGTTCCGGTCCATGTTTTTTTTTACAACAGCTTAACGTCAAGCTCGCAGGTTTAAAAACAATAAATTATTTGAGTTCTGAACACGATAGTCTGCGTCTTGCTGGTATTGACATTGCCACTATTGGCGGAAAATGAAACGGAAGGACAGAACGGCGCCCATTGAGGTGTTGCTACCACGTCAGGCAGTTGGTGTGCAAATCACGTCATGGAAGCATGTGCAACTTGTGCTGTCTCCACACCGTCTATCTGCAGATTGGATTCACTTCACACATGCTGTCACGAGAACAACTCAAAGATCCACCCTGACAAACATCGATGTTGTTGGGTCATGTGTTTGTAAAAACTGGTGCGCCATGAGCACTCATTGTACGTGCTGTTTATGTCCTGTTACGTAGGTGGCGATTCAATAATAAGTATCCCTGTGTATCACTTGTTTTCTGGGAAGATTTCGTTTCAAAGCATGGTGCCGTCAGTGCAACACAGATAAGAGTGTAATTTAACATCAGGTATGTGGTGTTGCAAGAGTGTGCTTATATCACACCTTGGTAAGAACAATGCATTGTGGAAACCTCCATCCATGCTGCTAGCAATCCGCCTATTAATTATCATTATTGAAGTCTCTATCATGCGGGGCGTTTCACGTTCATCACATCTGTTTTCCTTTGCAGAACGGAACAGATGAATTTTGCCAAAGATCACTTGAAGCAGCTCGGCTGGCAGGAGGGAGATGGTTTGGGTCGCAACCGTGATGGCATCGTAGAAGCCTTGAAGCCCAAGCTGAAATTTGACACCTCAGGAGTCGGACACGATCCAGCGAGGGAATTCACTCACGCGTGGTGGAACGACGCGTACAATAAGGCCGCCAACAGCATCACAGTGGCGGAGCGGGCCAGTGGCTGTCGGGTGGTCAGCAAGCCCAAGAAAAAGAAGCGCAGCAAAAAACAGTCCGCATACGGGAGCTTTATTGCCGGTGGTGTGCTCAACAGGAGTGAGGCGAGAGAGGACGCTGTCGACGTGGCTGAAGCGGTGGACGAGGGCGGCAGTGGGCGCGTGAGTGACGACCAGCTGCTGGCCGTGTGCGGCGGGCGGACGGCCCACAAGGGAGCGCGGCACGGACACACGATGGACGGCAAGCTGGCGCGCATTCTGGCGCAGGAGGCAAAAATGGCCGGCGTCTGGCCGCAGCAGACGGCCGCCACGGCGCACACTTTGACAGAGAAGAAGTGTGACAGGAGATGTGCAGGAATGTCCGAGTCACAGTCGCGGAACACGGAAGGTGATCTTAGTCAGGTCATAGGTAATGGGAAAACAAAGAGAAAACACCAGAAGAAACGTGGTCAACGTGATGAAAACGAAGGGCAGGTAGATGTTTCAACAGATGACTCCAATCTGAAAAGGAAGAAAAAACAAAAATCTGCGAAGGAAGATAGGCATTGAGCGTTTAATGTGTGTGTACACTGCATAAATCTACATAAATGGACCTGAAACCACGGGTGTCGTTCGTTTCATATAATTATGGATGGACATGACCCTCTCCCATGTTGAACTCCGCTCCTCCAATTCCTCCCATGTTGAACTCCAGTTGTCATCCAAACTTCGACTGAAAACAGTCATATACCCACCCTCTTCCCTCCCATAATGGATTCGTCATGAAGCAGCACAAGCCGGTTAAATGCCTTGATTTGTCCATGGTTTTACGTAAATGCTCTTGATGTACTCACCAAAACGTAAAATTGTTCAGTTCATTTTCGTAAAAAGTCTCAATGGTTTTCATAAAATGATACTCTTGCCTAAAACCCACCTACCCCTGCTCCATTTTCTATGGCGGACCCATATGTGGAATATCGCCAGCAAGGTGACAGTCGCAATTTCGAAAGCTGGCAGCGGCGGAAATCAGTAATTAACTGAGAAATCATTGATCGTATTTTCGTAATTTTGCTCAATGACAGCTTCTACAATCAAAATTCGATGCTATTGACATGGGTCGCACTACCGGGTGGGGTGGGGGAAGGGTGTATTTCCATTCTTTTCAGCCAGGGTGCTATTGGGATTATCCGGAAATAATTAGAAGCTCCTCACCAAGAAGCTTTGCTAAAATGTTACCTAGTCCGTGAATATGAAGGGTTTTCAGAATTTCAAATTTAACGAATTTCAAATGCAAACAAAGCGATAAAAATGCAATGGAGAAAAACGAATCTGTTACATACATACATATATATATATATATATATATATATATATATATATATATAAATATAAATATGTAAAGATGCTGGTGTTGGGATTTGCAGTCTAATTCCCGGTTTATCTCTCATCGTTACATCCATCGATCAACCACTGGGCCAGTCAGACATTCCAACAAGGATGAGGGAGTGGGGAGAACACAAGGCTCACATCACTCCAACAAGGTAGGAGTGGGGAGAAAGCAAGTACTAGGACAAGGGTCACATCTTGAGCTGACAGCAGCTCATTTAGACTGCGCACAAGGTGCGCCAGGTTGGCGAAAACTGGAATGATTAACGCGAAATAACCAACCAATGGAGTGAATAATTCTTACTTCCGATTGAAATTCAACTACATTTCCCGACATTTTTACTTTTGTTATTCTCACCAGGAACACGCTTCTCTGACGGTTTCAAATATACGGATGCGCACTCAGATGGATGGATAGCCTTAAATCAGTCATGTCTTTATCGTATATGGCTTTGAAACAGTTCCGTTTCGTTTGGAATTTGCCATGGACTCCGACGATTCCTGGGTGTCATGCAAAACACCAATACATCGCAAGGAATACCGGCAAACCCAACAGCCTGAAGCGCTCTTGACACAGATCATTCAACAAATCTGGTCCACCATGGAAAACATCTCCTTCCTTTGGCATGCTAAATGTATATTAGATGTTACTCGATACAAATAGGCGAAATGTGCAAAGCTAAGAGAGGAAAATATTCGACTTCAAACAACACCTTAAAAAACCTGTTCGGCAGAGGAAATGTCTCCATGTCATGTACTATACATGCCAGAAGGAAAGTTTTACCTTTTTCATGTCGGATGGTGGTGGATTAGTGTTTTAGGGCGCGTCGATTACGTCGGTAACTCTGCGCCCACTTCACCATGCTGGAAGGAATCGATGAAGGCAAAACAAAACATATCTAACACAAGAGTCTTAAGAAAATAGAAAGGAGACCGCAGCATGGTGTCGAATCCTATCAGCATCAGGTTCTCAAACACAGGTTCCTGATGCTTGACAAGTTTTCAGGCTCTGTCTCCTGACGTTTTTTCCAGGGTTAATGTTGACCACCTTTGTACCTTAGAACCGCTAGCAGTGCTGCAACAAATAAATGCAGTGATATTGAAAACGTGCCTTATCACGGAACTCATCCATGTATGACAATCTTACTGAGCGAGATCGATATGCACCCATTGTGGTCAATACAATTTAAAATATTGAACCTGCTGAACTCCCACACTACATAGGCTGACATGCACACGTTAAAAATATACGATTTTGTGGAAATCGTTGTCTAGGACTGCGCCAGATAGCCGAACAACATGGCTGAAGAAACCTATATGTCAATCGAGTACTAAAGGTTCCTATGGGAATATAAGAATCAGAATTTGAGCAAAAATTCGAGAAACATGTTAAATCTATCTTGTTGCATGTCAATCAAGACTGATCGAAGACCACAAAAATAGCATTGTTGTTTACTTCGTCTACCCCTTTGGTACAATTATATGGACATCTCAAAACTTCGAGTCTATGGGCAGGCCCCTGCTATTTTGACAAAAAGCACTGTTTGGTACGGTGTCGGATAGCTGAACAATATGGCTGAAAAAACATATCTGGCAATCGACTACTGAATGCTCCTATGGGGAAAAAATAATTAGAATATTAGCGAAAAATCGAGGAACATGTTAAATCTATATTGTTCCTTATCAATCGAAAGTGCTCAAAATCACAAACAAAATGGCACTACTTTCTATTTCGTCTACCCCTTCAGAAAAATTACATGGGCATCTCGAAATGTCTGGTCTATCGACGGGCTCCTAGATTTTGAGAAAAAAAAACAGTCGTCTGGGACCGCGTTTGGATAGCCAAACAATATGGCTGGAGAAGCCTATATGGAAATCGATAGCCAAACAGTATGGCTGAAGAAACCTATAAACCTATATGGTAATTTAATACTAAAAGTTCCGATGGGCAAATAAGAATTTGCACATTAGCGAAAAAAATCGAGAAACATGTTCAATCTATCTTGTATACCAATCGAAAGTGCTCGAAATCCCAAACAAAATGACGTTACTTTTTATTTCGTCTACCCCTGATGAAAATGATATGGACATCACAAAATTTCGAGTCTACAGGCAGGCCCCTACGATTTTGACAATGCCTCCTGGTGCGACATGGAGAGCCCCTGGGCCGACGAAAGGGACTCCGGGCTGGCGGAAAGGGTCCGGGACTGATTAAGAAGAACCAGAGTTAACGAAGGATGCCCTTGGGAAGATGTTGGGGCTAACGTGAAGGGCTTCTAGGTCGACGGAGGGCGTCCGTATCATTGGAAGAGTCCCCCGGCTGCCGGAAAGGGCCTCGAGCCAATATGAAGAGCCCCTGGACTAACGGTGGGGCCCAAGCGTTTGAAAAGGGGCCTGCGGCTTGCCGGAAGATGCCCTGGGTCGTCAAAGGACCCCGAGACGACGGAGATGGTCACTGAGCGCTAGATTGATCATAGAGCGCTTCATTGAAAATGATCACTGAGCGCTAGATAGGACTGGACTGGGATGCTCAAGAGGCTTGGAAGGCGTCCCCATGAGAAAAACCGTGCCCCCGAGACCCAGAGACCCTAAGGGCTAGCGATGGTTGTGAGAAATACCGAGAGCCAGTTTCAGAGCTAGAATGTCCTTATTAGCCCGAGAGGCTGTCGAGAACTGGGGAGTGCCCCTGAGAGCTAGAGCGGACCGAACTGTGATAATCCTGAGGCTGCAGAGGAACCATGAGGAATAAACAGCCACCTAAGAGCTAAGGAGAGTCAAAAGCTGGCGATGTTTGCTTAAATGGTGAAGTCTGTCTCGGAGCTGCAGAATTCCCTTGAAAGCTAGACAGGATTGTCGAGGACTGGGAATGGCCCATGCTAGTTGGAGAGGGCCCCTGATGGATAAATAGGTCCCCGAGAGCCAGATGACTGTATTTGGATAGTCCCGAGCTTTGGGATGGGCTCCTGAAGGATCGGAGCCCTCTAAGAGCTAAAGAGTCCTTGAGAACTGGCGATGGTCGCGAAAAATACTGAGGGCCAGCCTCAGAGTTAGGTTATCCTTGAGAGTCATAAATGCTGTCGAGGACTACCGGAAAGGTCAACCACCGCCACCTCAGGGGCTGGGGTCATCACTGTGGGCACGACTACCCCAACAGACCACAACGGCCCTAGCGGTGAAGACCGCCCAAGGGGCCACAGCCGTCCCAGTGGCCTGACCAAAGCTGCGCAAGCAGCTACGGTCGCTCCAGCGATGGCGGAAAAAAACCGGCCCAGCGATAGCTGTGATGACGGTCGCTCCAGCTGTGCCAGTTACTTCGCCTTGGACCGGGGTGACACCGGCTAGGTAAAAATAAAGGAAAAAAATTCGCAGGATGCTGTGTGATGGACATAGCTGGTCAGGTATACTCCTGTCCGAAATCTTGCAATTATTTTCCCGAACTGACATTCACACCTGACTGAGTAAGTGAGGTGTTGAAAAGGCAACATGTGGGCATCACCATTATCATGAATGCCCTCTATATTACACTTATGTCTGAACATAGCGGGTAACAGAAAGAAGTAAATTGTGTCAATGGGCATGAGCAATCGTATTCTTACCCAAGCTATTATTATACATGCCTTCATTAGAAATGCATTAATGTCCCTTTATTTACCGTAATAAATTTATTTTGTTGGTTGTTGTCGGAAGCTAGATGGTTTGATTCTTTTTGGTCTCTATCGGACTGCTGGACTTTGATTGCAGGTCTCGCATATATATATATATATATATATATATATATATATATATATATATATATATATATATATATATATATATATATATATATATATATATATATATATATATATATACATATATATATATATATATATATATATATGTACATATATCTATATATATATGCATACATACATATATATATATATATATATATATATACACATAAATATACACATATATGTATATATACATATATACATAAATATATATATATATATATATATATATATATATATATATATATATATATATATATATATATATATAT